>LUCM01001935.1:473462-570786 GCA_008360955.1 Fasciolopsis buskii | reverse complement strand
GAGCCTCTAAAAACTCATTATTGCTCCCACCATCTTATCCCATTCCACTTCAATCATCTGCATTTCCTGTGCATCATCCTTGAAAAAAATTGATCTTGCCATGCGCATGCCTCTCACAAATCGAGAAATATACAGTATTATTATTATTATTATACGCACTGCATTCAGCCTCTGGTCGGTACTCGTTACGCGAGATCCGCCACCTAGACTTAGATTCACATTTCGCTGTGTACATACGACATGTCACCGAGGCAGATAACTCCCCCGCCGATAAACTTTCTCGTATACATCAGCTTCATTTTTCCCCAACGCTTAGCATCGACCTCGCTGCATCGGCACTGGCCCAGGTAATAGATCCTGATTTTAACAAACTTCGACGGGACAGCTCCCTAAAATCGCAGTTGCATCCATCACAGATTCCCAAATTGCAGCAATTTGCGACGTATAGCAAGATCGTCCGAGGCCACTGGTGCCAGAAGTTGACCATTACTCTGCACCTATGGTTTTAGACAACCTCCCCCATCCGAGCGCGATTGCTTCGGTGAGGCCAGTGACCCAAAGTTCTTTTGGTTTAGCGTCAAACCTGACATGCGCCACTGGTCTCGTACCTGTCTCCAAAGCCAAGGCGAAAGCGTCCAGCAATATGCCTTAAATCTATTGGCTAGGTTCACCGAAATCAAGACACATTTTCACCCCGTACATTTTGATCACCTGAGGCCGCTTCCGCGCTCTTATAGCTATGGTTACACACTAATCTAGGTAGGCAGCTTCAGCTGCTTGCCACAGGCCAGACCAACCCCCTACCCGACGTCAGAACAGGCCGCAAAAGCGTTTTTGGCAATTTTGGCAACTAAATTTGATTGTCCCACTGTAGTGACCACCGATTGCGGATCACATTCCGACATGACCTTCTCAAATTTGGTTGAAGCACTTGAGTAAAAACATATTAGAGCAACTGCTTACCACCCGTAGGCCACCAGTCTGGTAGAAAGATTGCGTTAGCAGCTAAAAGCTGCTCTGCGATCAGGGACCAACACGCTTTGGAACGAAATACTACCGTTTGCTCCTTTAAGCATTCGGCGTTCTTTTAAAAAAGAACCGCGTACCACACCAAATGAGCTTGTATTTGGCTGCACGCTTTGCTTTCTGAGACAGCTGGTGGCTTCGTCGCGACTTCATTTACGGTGGCCATGCAAAACAACTCACACAACACATGCGAACACTTCATGTCGAACCACCGTAGGACCAACAATCTTAAGGGTGTGTTATAACCGCATTAAATACATCAGCTCAGCTTTTCGTGTATTTTGCAGGTGACGGATCATCATGCTGGTCTGTTTTTCATGGTAAGACGCTGTCCTAAAATGTTTATTTTAGACGTTGCCGGCCGGCGCGATACGACGTCAATCGATCGCAGCACACCTGCCATTGTGAACTGTGGATTGAACAACGGACACCTCTCATCTCCTGAGTCTCACCATCCTGGTCGAGTCCAGCCATTACCGGCGCTGCTCAAGGGGACTTCGGTTGGAGCCAAAGAACCAGCGCCACTAATCACTCCAGGTATACCGGATATGTGAAGCAGCTGTAGCGCCGCCAGAGTGAGCAACCCGTTTAATTTCCCGATTTTGTTACCAATTTCACTTCAGATGACTGAATATTTTCCCGTTTTAAGTGTATTAACGTACTTAACGGGATAACAAGGTTTTGCGATAATTTATGTACCGATGGACTTGTCGCCCCCATTTTACAACTACAAGGACGCACTAGAGGCTTTTAGGTGTCCGCACACGAGCACCGTTTCCACAAGATATTTTGCTTAACCCCTTCTCAGAACAACCCCTAGGACCGAGGCAGCTTCATTGACTCCGGCATGACAACTATCGTTCACATGATCAACATAATGCACGTACCAATTGAGAAAAACATCCGAGGTCAGATTTTGATCTTCATCCCCGTCTGGCGAATATTCTGGACGAGGATGAAACCCGTGGGTGTGGCACGCAGTCAGATCCACCGTTTCGACCGGGTGCACTTCGGGCGGGCAGCTTGGCTACAGTGGTGTGTGCGCGTTCACCTCCTAAGGGTGTTTTTCAGATTGGGTGTCCGGTGCATGGTCAGCTCTCAACAACTAACATCCATGGGGTCACCACAAGAGCGGCCCATGTTTTTCCAACGGCGAGCGATGCCAAGGCCCCAAGGAAATCCTCCAGCTTCCGGCTTGTTCTGCATGGTCATATTCGAAACCTTTCTCTGACATTCTTCTAGGAGGAGACCCCTGTAGCGGGACACGGATTAGTTCCTCCGGATCGCCTGCTTAACCGAAAGTTGACCGCCAAGCGCGGTTGTCATTTACGCGTTGCCCACGCACGATGCGCTTTCACGCTCCCGTTAAGAAATATACTTAACCTTCTGCCGCTTTCAACTGTCTTTCCGTTGTACCGACCGATTGTCTGGGTTGTCAGTATTGCAGTCGCATAGAGCTGAGTAATTGCGACGCACGAGTGGTCAAACGGCAAAGGGCATACAAACGTAGTACGAGATTGCGCGTTAAGACAAACTGTCCTGCAAAACCCCCGGTTAAGTTATAATAAAGGGCCTGATGACAGTGAGCATGAAAACAAGAAAAGGTAGATCGAAATTTAGTCTGTTAGAACGTAAGTTTCTCAGCTAATATACAATAAATGCATGTAACCAGATCGTTTTTAATTAGTAAAACGTCGGTCCACTAATAGACTATTGTAAAAAGGCGCGTATAGCAAATGTTACAGGCAGTGCAATACCAGGCTTTCCGGGTTCTTCCAGCAAAATCCACTGACTGGTACCTTTATCTTTTATCTTCCTAGCTCTCCAGCCCTAGATCAATCGAAGTATCTTAGATATTTTGTTGCAGAGATTAACCATGAATATTTCATTCCGATACGTCATCGTAGGGTCTTAGCGACTAAAATGTAACGATAGCTATTGTCAAGTGGCAAAAAGTATTATTGAATACCGCTTATCTGCCAATGGCATCAAACCAGTTTAAATATACCAAAATTACTTCTGAATTTAGTCCTCACAGGAGCTTCTGTAAATTCACTGGTGCATTCTACTTTAGTGATACTCAAGAAATGTAAATCTAACAGATGAATTCTCGTTGGAGTAAAAAACTGCCACATTTTGTGCACAGTTTTCCCCTGGTCGTTTTGCAACGAGCCACAATCTGCTGCGGTCTTCGCAGGTTTGTTGAGTGGTACAGTTTCACTAATTCCTGAGTACTTCATTTGTTTGCGCGTCATAAATAGTTGCTCAGCATATTTGTTGTACTGTTTTGTGACCTCTGTTTTGAGGTTTTTTGATAGATGGGGTAAGTAAACGGAAACCTACCCATTAGATTTTCCAAGCAATCTGTTATTTCTCTGAAATCATTCACCGCTTTGCAAACCTTTGGTTCCACACCTCCTGCAGTTTCCGTGAAACTTCGCTTAGTAGAATGTTTGATAACGAAGTAGTTCGTAATCCACAGGCAACTCAGCTACCAATAAATTAGTTGCAGGTTGGCTAATCAGAAGGAGAATTACGGCCTTCTTTAAACATTTTAATCAGCTAACTGTATATTTTTTTTATCTAGACTCTAACCAACTGTGGTGGAGGACGGAAGCAGTGACATAAATGTTGAACTTCACACCAGGAAACATAAAATTAATGAAAAAGGTTTAACGTGTACTGAACTAAAATTTGTGTTAACACTCAGAAGTAATTTTATCACCGTCAGGCACTTGTCCGCCAGTACCACAAATCCTGCTGAAAGCTTTCCTTGTAACAAAAACCCACTTTCCTTTTTTTGACAGCTGAAACAGACCCAGCGACTCACTTATCCTGTCAAATGAGGAATACGAAACTTCAACAGATCACGGAAATATGAAATACGATCGACTGTTCGTAACAGTTTTCAAAATTGCCTGTTTCCTCTGATGACATGTCAACAGACGGTGCAAATATTTCGTCTACAAGTATCTACTTCGTTGTTGTTTGTACGTGCCTTCCTCTGGTGGTATGCGAATATCCGTGCAGGTCATCTTCGGTAAATTTCGTCACCCTAACTGCTGAGAAAAGGGCGAATTCACTTGGGTGAAATAAACTATTCAACAATGATTCTAACCACTTACATTATGTTGTGCAGCCAACGCTAAATAAAACCGCGCGGCACCATAGCGTAACTTCCAAACCTACAGATCCAGCGCCATAAAGGCTTTGAGCGACTTAAACAAAGAGCGACTTCACAATGGAAATTAAATATCAAGGTTTTCTACTGGAAATTGTAAGCATAACATGCTTTGTGGGACCATAATGTTCTTGAAGAAGATAATCTTTGGTTTACTGTGAGTCTCATAAGGCCAGAAAAATTATTTTATAAACATTTTACGTTTGCGTGTCATTTTAGACCTTTTGTATTATTGAGAGGAATTAGGAAACCATCCAATTGTCCGCTTTTTGGACGGAAAAGTGCCACTCGAGTTTTGTGCTCTGTGGCCTGGGACGACGGTTTCCTCCAAGCACTAGTTGAACTACATGGCCCAATTGTTCCTTTCTATTAGTGAAAATTCGCTCTTTGTCGTTAAATTATAGCATTTTTTAATCTCAGTAGAAAATCTCTCATATTATTCCACGACAGAAAAGAGGCACTGGTCATGGTAAACGTCCGTCTTGTTAATCATATCCCAAAACTCCGCGGGTTGTTCAGCCGGTGGTCAACAAACGTTAGTCAAAGTACGTACTGTCGCATAACATTATTCATAAAAGTCAGCAATGCTTTTTTAAAATGCGGTTATGTGCTACGTGCCAACTCCATTTATCTAACTCAGCCACTAAAGCTGCTGAGAACTGGAAGTTTCATTTTTATCTTCCTGGATGCAGCTAAAGCTTTTGTTGGTGTTCTTCACTTGGGACTTCTCACTAAGTTATCTACCTACGAATCAAACGCCTGTCGTTGGTAATGATTCTCTTCTTATGTCACCAGACAGCGGGTGGTCTCCCTCGGAGGAATCGTCCCACAACCTTTCCCAATTAATAATGAAGTGATCAAGGGGAGTAGGCTTGCAGCGGAACATGGATTTGTTCCTCCGGATAGCTTGTTTAACCGAGCCAAACGCGGTCGCCATTTGTGGGTGGCTCACGCACGCCCCACTCGCACGCTCCTGGCAAAACAGACTCAAACTGCTATTGCTTCCGACTGTCTTTTCCTTGTACCGGTCAAGTGTCAGGGTCGCCAGTATTGCAGTCGTACGGAGCCGAGTAAGAGTGATGCCCGAGTGGCCACAAAGGTTAAGGGCAAACAAACGTAATACGAGATTCGCGTTAGGACAACCCGTATTACGGGCTTGGCCCGCTCTTATTTCTGATCTACATCAATAATGTATCCAACAAAAAAGTCGCGAGACTCCATTTTCCTTCGCGGGCGATATAGTAATTGTTTATGAATTACATTGGGCCAATCTGAATAACAACAACAAGACCTAAGGAATAATCAAAACTCCTGCAGGACTTGGAGGATGGAATTCTCCGCTAGCAAAAGCCCCTTCATTTTAGTTTGAAGTCAATTGCTTCCCAGCTCTCCCATGATCAAAAACTCCCCTATCTCACTTAATCTTGCTTAGCTCCAGTTTTGCGCTTTAAATTTTTTGAAAACATCCTTCCAAGTGGCTAAAAGTAGAAAAATTACGAGACGTTTAAACCGGTGTGGTTCGCTCCAGGAATCCAAAATCCTGTCCTACGTTTCCGAATTCATACCCTGCCTAGAATATTATCCAATTACTTTATTATTGCTTATGCAACTGACAAGATAGCCGTAGAGAATGTGTAACGTACATTCAACAAGCCTTGGTCCCTCCTGTGTAATGACATATATGAAAAGATGCATTACATGCATGGCTTTGCCGCATGAAAATCTCTCTCCACTTTCTTCTTGAACTGATCCATTGTCATTCACTGAATTTTCGAGACTATCACTAAATTGTTTCTCCACCTTCACAGGCCCTTCTCCACCGCGACTTCCTTATTCTAATCGCAGGTTCTAGGAATTCTTTAAGATGTAACTTTTTCTTGGTAAACCATTCCGACTTAAAAAACAATGTTCCCGATTTCTTGCGTAATTGTCCGGCGAAAAATACATTTAAACACACTCTGAAGCGTTACATAACGGTCAACAACGTCCTTATGTTGAGTGATACGAACAGCTCCGACGAAGCAGCATTTGAATCCCGTCCTAATGACCTGTACAGTATATTTATCCATTAGAAATGGCCAACTAAAATAGGCACAGTTGCGTGCATATCCCGACCCCATATAACAAATCTTCAAAATTGTAAACTCTGATCATCTGCTCACTCCCCGACCACGTGCGCTAAACAGGCCACAAATTTCATGAAGTTCTCTCTGACAATACTCTTGCCAACTGCTTCCTTATTTAAACATCAATCTTTACGTTGGTATTCTGACCGAGTGGACTTTCCGAGCAACGTTAAGTACAAAAACCAAACTGTTTTCCCCAGACCTCCAAATATACACACTTTCAGTCTTAAATACGCTGGTTCTTTTACAACTGCTGATGAATTCCATCTGTCAAATCAAGCTTCACCTGTCTACCGTCATCAGACCGCGCCATATTTACTGTATCACTATGACATGATTCCTGTCATGAACACCAGTATGATGCGACACAGGGCATCCTGGGGTCTGTTCTGTCTGTGGAAAAGTGTGAGACCTATAAATTTCACTGGCTGCAAAGTTGAAAATTAGATGAGGACCGCCTGACATCACAGAGGCTTGGCCAGCCAGTTCATTTGTTGTATTTGCTATCTTTGAATAACCATCAGTTAGCTCTGCATGGGGGGGGTATTTGACGTGTCTTATTCTGTGCAGAGTAAGCTGTAATGCGACGTCCGCACCTGCGGTGATCGCTGAAAATGCCGAAGTAACAGACAACTTGCATGCCTTTAACTTCCATGCATATCATATCTTTAAGGTTTTCATATCAACAGTCGGCTTTAGGCTAAACCCAAAGCTGACGGAATTTCGCAAAAGCAGTCAGTTTTCACTATGACGCATCAAACATCGCAGATCATCTCTACTGTCACCAAGCGTTGTCTTGTCTGGTTCAGCATTAAGATAGCTTTGAAGACAGTGCTCGCAAATGCATGAATCATTGCTTCGACGGTTTTCGGGTGACAGCTGCAAACAGGAGTAAACTATTAAGCGAGAGCTAAACTGCGGCTGCAAAAGTGTCCCGTATTTACCTATACGCTTTTGGGTAAAATAGGTTAGCATCGACCTTTCGCAAAAAATGCGTAGTTTCTGCTACCGCAGAAAATCATTTGTGGGTGTTCTCGAAATCGGGTCATTCTTCTGCGAAATCGGAAACCCACCCCTTAATGCAGCAGTTCTTGTTCACCCTAAACCTTTTTTACTGCTACTATCTGGATCCAACTTAAGGGTTATCCCACAACAATGGGTTTGATCGTTTGCCTTACTCGCATGAGCAGAAGCCGTGTTACTCAGGGAACCTCCACCCATCCTACCATACGAGAGAATCAAGCAGCCGAGTAACAGGTGATTATTACTTTCTAAAATCAGGATAACTATAAAAGTGGGGAATAAAAATATCGTTGGTAGACTAATCTTTGGGAATTGCTCATTTATTGAACAATTCTTCATATGCAAATAAAAAGCATTTATTTGTTTAAAGAGAACAGAAACGCGAAAGCTTTCATGAATATGCAATTTTGATCGTATCATCCGTAGATGAGGATCACGTGACATCGTCGAATTTTGGCAAATAGTTCATTTTGGGTACCGTTGACCTTGGTCAGTGAGAATGGAGATTTGCGTAATGCATCCCGAATATCCAAGGAAATACCTAAAATTACAAAATGTTCATTTGTCTTTGAGCCTAAGGTCTGCTCAAAGACCACTGGTTTGGTCCCATCGGTCCGACTTGCTAGTTAGACTCTTCTGATGGGTATGATAATGCAGAATTAGTTGTTTATTGTGACTCCAGTGTTTAACTAAAAGAAAAACGGTCCTTACATTGGTGGGTGGTATTCGTTTATCTCATAATACTGCAAAGTTTGGAGGCCATACGTTTTCCGAAGCTAACCGTAATCACAGCACGAGAAAAAAATAAACAAAACGGCATCATGAATCGACCACAATCGTCCTCTAACCACCGAAGGCAGACAAAGCTAAGCCGGGTGAAACAGCGGGACGATTGGCAAGTGGACCAGCAATATAGCTTATGATAGCGGAAAAATGTTCTTTTAACACTCCATTTTTCAAATGCCTAACCAGCAAGTTTAACAAAAAAGGCACCCCACAAACACTGCTGCTATTTCATTCAATGGAGACAGAAAATGCTGAAAATATGCTCACAAAGCGCTCGCTATTGGTTAAAATCAATGATGATCGGCTTATTTGAGTGAGTGGATACCTCGAAAACGGCCCTAAAAATCAATGATTTTCGGTTTATTTACCAATCTTAGTGCAGAAGTTAACAGTTTTAGTTGATAAAAATTACCGCCAACTTTATTTAGTTTCAGAGGAATCACCTCAATGGCCGTAGCACCGAAAAGAAATGTCATAGACAACCTTCAAACCGAGCCCACAATTTTGGCTTTTTAGGGGAAAAAGAAAGAGCTTGCACGCAAAATGACTAACCTGGCAATATTCCCGTTGACTGACAACCGGAACTGTACTTCTTTTTAATTGTGTTGTTTTTTGCGTTCCGGTAAAGAAAAATACACAAATCCAACACATGCAAATCAGTCAAGTTCTTTCTTATAGATGAAAAAGATTAATTGAACACGCTTCGGATATGTTCTGCTAGTATAGTTATCCTTACTCTACACACTGGGAAACCGTTTTTATTTACTACTGGTGAATTCCATACATCAAAACCTAGTAAATCTGCAAAACATGACTGGTAACGTCATCTAATTCAAGCTTAGATTAAGAACATTCATCATATTTATGCTGCAAATCATTGAAAGGAAAAAACTGAAATGCAACAGCTGAGGTGAGCACCGGTCTTAGGTTTCCCTAATCTAGAAGTTATGATTTCATCCGTGCCGAAGACAAAAGATTGCAATTTGGAGCTTGCATTTAACTCCACGATGACTTCGAACGGAGTGAACTGACAAAAAGAAAAAGTTCTTGGCTTTTGTGAATTCCCGATCCAAGTATCACACGAGACCGTCACCAGTCCTGAAATAGACCAATCAAAACCCTTTTGATTAGTCATATTGCATCGGCAAATTTTATTATTTGGCCTATTGGGTGCTTAGAGGCTTGAAACAAATCTTTCTTCCACCGATTCACGCTGATGTTCTTTGACTAATCTGCTTCATCTTCCTGGTAACTTTCCGCACTTTTTCGATCTATCCTGCATAATAATTTAATTACGGTGAATGATTTTAGTCTACTTACCTCAGTTAACTGAGTTAAGGTCGACTCCGTGGTTAAAATTATTAACTATTGCTTGTTTGGGTAGATAACCAAAAACAATGTGGGCTGTCTGTCTGGGACAATTTGAAGCAATAAATAAAAAAAGAGTCCCGACGTTTTGAGATGGCCTATTTTGGGTTCATGTCTTCCTGATTGTGTAGCATCCGGCTGCCTAGTTGGAATCTGTTTGCAATGTGGGAAGAATTTTCCGAAAAATCTGACAATATTTAGACCCTGCAAAGCGATCCACAATTTTCTGACCCGTTTCTTTCAGACAGGTGTTGGAGGGAGATTGTAAAATAAATATATTGAAGTCCTGATTACGGTCGGAAATGAACAGTGTGAGTTTATTTTTTCGCCGCTCATAAACTTTCTTCTCGAAACTGTTAATGCACCTCGAGATGACGACCACTTTGGATTGTACGAAGAATTATTCATTTTGCTTTTTAAGGCAAAACAGATACGTTTGTAGAATTACCAACCATTCTATTGCTTCAATTAGTGTCCACTTATGCTTTTGGAAAGTGAAAATGCTATCAGTTCCACCCAGAGTGTCCATCGCCAAAGGAAGACCAAGAAGGCACGTGGGTTTTCTATCGCATTATCTTTTACAAAATACACACTACTGATTAACGAAGCTGAATGCAAGAAAGCGTCACAAGGTTTCATCAAGGATGCATTGCAGTGAAATAAAGTGCATCGGTAACACTCACATAACCATTTTGAAGATGATAGTTGCCTTGAGTTTTCCGTGAATATTGCCAGTGCTAAAAGTCCGCAGGATATCAATCCTAAATTAGCGAAAAACAAAGTCTTTATTTTGCATTTACTGTTTTGAAAGTATGACGTTCATGAATATCGGTTGTCTAAAGGTAAACGAATTTCATCACTGTCCATATTTCAGTAAGTGTGCCGGGATCGCCTTGGGTTTTCAGGAGCAAATTGATTATCTCGGTCAGAAAGGTAGGAAATGGAGTAAAATATCTCATTTTCGTCATGCCATGTGATATCTAGGCCCCAGTGTATTTGATGCATTAAATAATTCCACCTTCATATATTATCTCTGCGACGGAGCAGACCACTAGCCAAAACTTCTGTTCCAGTCATTTTCTTTTAGTGAACCTTTTGCTGTAGTTACTTCGGTCTTTAGATTGTCAGAATCCCTTGTCCCCCTTATTGAACACAACTTCAAGCATTATTGCAAAAAATTAAAGATAAAAACCTTGGACTCCGCTAATTTGGCGCTGTTTTGTATTGCTAGAATTTAACGAAATCAAGTATGTGTTTGTTTGAAAAATCAAACTTGTTTTTAGCGAGTAATTCAGTTGTGACAGCCATTGGTATCAAGCTGCATTATTTGCAGGCCCTTCGTTCCGGAAAACCTACAGGCGTCTTGGTGCATTCACAAGTACTAATAAGGTATTGGCTTGCATCGTGCGTGGAAAGTACCCTGGATAATTTGCGCGAAAACCCAGCAGCAACAGTTTACGAGAACCTCAAACTGATTTCGTTCAGTCATATCCGTGGAAAAATTCATCTGTTGTAATTTCTGTTGTTACTTCTCAACACCTTCAGGTTGATAGCTATGTAAAATATTTATTTGCTGTCATGCGATGCTAACCACTAGAAAGAACACTATGAAAAGCTGACACATTTAGTTGGGAATTGTGCCAATTGTGTCTCTTCTGAATATTCTGAATACGCCCTGACAACTATTACTTAGTAATGGCGGTAAAATTATGGCAAGAACTGCATTGAGCTGATTTACGCGAAACCTTCTACCTTCTAAGTACGGTGTAATCTCTTGTGAAGGGACGCCAGTCGCACCAACATTAGGCCCGATTCTTACAGTGCTGTCTCAATGGATATCGAGGGTTGCATGACGACAGACCGTGCTAGACACATCATAATCAATACACAAGAGTGGATGCAATCGTGTCGTGTCAGATCTTGGAGGTGTACCGACGAAAAGACAAAACCAAGACCACATTATCTTATTGTCTGCCAGCTGCCAGCTGTCACTACGGTGTGATGGGAATGAAAGTGAGGATATGCAGCCTGAGAAGGCCACTTCATGAGTTGTGCTTACCGGTGAGGATGAGCTGTCCGGATTCGACAACAAAACGACATGAAACGAATCCTGGGAAATGCCTCGGGCGAGAAGGACCAAACCAAGCGTGACCAGATAAACCGATAAAGAAATGTCAGTCGCAGGACTAAACGTGCAAGCAAAAATACTGTAAATATGTAGTACTTTCAAATGACAAAACCTTTTTTCTGCTTGCGTTAGTTGAGATGGGCTGTACAGTTCTCAAGGCAGGACTGACTAACAGGAGTGCAGATATCGGAACAACCATTTGGCAATATTTTACGGGCATTACTCGATTAATATGTATGAATGCACTGGAGGCTTTGATTTATCTCTTGTTTACCACCGAGAAGCATCTGCATTTGGTGTAGCCCGATGTCAACAGTTGTCAGAATCGAACCAAACTGAGTTGTTGTTCTGATTCTGATAAGTGAATCTGCAATACCGGCTGCTTTATTTTCGAACGGTTATGTTATAAATCAAATTATCAGGCGTTGCGAGGTTAAATAAAGCAAACCTTATCTTCTAATCCCGGACGCAGTGTTGAACTGTCGAAAGACAGCACTATGAGTCCACAACAAGCAACAGGTTGAGTAAAACATGCAAAATAGTCCAACCATAAGTAATTCAAAGAACAAACTTCCCTCGAATAACTAACTTAGTAAGCATCCAAGCGGTGGAATTCGTGTTCATCTGTGATGTGGTTGCGTTAAACACCGCTTTAGAAACACTGGCTTGTGGTCATGACGTTGTGTATCCGAAAGGACTCGTTTGCTTAACAACCCTCACATTTGTGTTCATTTTGATCGAATTTGCTCCTAAAAACCAGAGAATTTCTGAAATACTAGTAAATCTACGTGAAAACCAATCCGACAAAAGGCTTTCCTCACTTTGCAGGTGTTTCTTTTCTCCGAATCTTAGCTGGGATCTCATAGACATGGGACTCATTAATACTTATTTCTAGCAACTGTGAAAATTTGTGGCCTCTGTTTGATTTGTAGATCAGGAATTCCCCACTGTCCTAGACTGAAGATCGCAGGATTACAAATTTATATCAGGTTTAATTTTATCGGCTTGGCTATCTATATAGAAACTGTACCATTACTCGAAGAGGTGCATTTGCCATCGCCGACCAAGTCAGTTCAGATGTTTGAAAACAGTGGGTTTGATGCTAATATTCGCCTGTATGCTTGCCCTTATTACCTAGCAATTGGCTTTAATTTTGCCTATAGTGAAGCCAACCGAAGACCCTTCCTCTAGCAATCTAATTGCTGCTAATCGTTTCGTTGATTCTGCTCCGCTCAATACAGTTCCGTCTGCACAGGACGAAAATGAACATCATGGCTAACGTTTTGTCCAAATTGATTTGTTGTCGGCGAGTTCCCTTGGTAGCCAGCACAATAACTGGTCTTGTTTTCTGTATTTTTCACACTTATCACATCCGTAAAGCTTACCCACGTAAACAGAACTCACAATTTAAACAGGCAACTATTTCTTGTCGAGGTATAAGGCCAAGGAGGAGAACATGGAGTAATAAGCATCCTGTCCTGTTCAAACTGGCAAATATGGCCACGGATAAAGATTTTGTCCTCACACAGCGAATTACAAAATTTGCATTCTGCTTTAATTCAATTAAAATAGCCGTAGGCGAAATTCTATTAGAACTAGAAGCCCCAGTAAATTTAAGCAAAGTACTGTTGTTCGTCATGAAAAAATAAACTGTAAGGGAGCAGTTTGTCCATATTCCTGCTGAAAAGATATGGAAGTCCGAGAATGTGAACATTGATGTCTTTATCATCTCCAATTAAGCATCAGACTTTACTGTGAAAATGGCTATTTTTTCTCCTCATCCTTCGAATCAAGCCCCGTTCTAGCTCATACATGAACCATCTAACTCTCCATTGCGTAGATGTAAAGTTTACCTACTATCACAATGAGTTCTTCTTCCTACGTACGCAGCAAAACCTAACATGTCATTGCATGATGCCAGAGAGCCGGCACACCTCGTAGTATAACACATTTCAAACGATGAACAATATCAAACCAATTCCGTTACTGGCAGC
Source organism: Fasciolopsis buskii (assembly GCA_008360955.1). Classification (NCBI taxonomy): domain Eukaryota; kingdom Metazoa; phylum Platyhelminthes; class Trematoda; order Plagiorchiida; family Fasciolidae; genus Fasciolopsis; species Fasciolopsis buskii. The sequence continues at coordinate 557,154 of LUCM01001935.1, read as the reverse complement.
TGTCGGGTAACAGGTATGTCGAAAGGCACTCCATAAAAACTGCTACTTTTATTGTTACTCATCATAATATTTAATAATTCGTGCAACTACCATTACCAACTGCACCCATCTATCCTGGTACTCAACTGACCTTTCATAACATCTTTTAAATTTCTTCCAGTGCAAACCACTGAAGACCACCAAAATCGCACCGTTCATAAACAGTCTGGCCCAGTTTCACTGCTGTTATTCAAAACCAACCAGTTGTTGTGGCTGCACTAGCTTTTCAAAATAAAACTATCAATAAAGTCTCAGAATCTTCTCTACTAGTATTTCTAGTAGTTATTTTGAAAACATACTCATCCCTGGTTTTTGTATTAATTTGTTCGAACATTATGATTTTTAGTATACTTGCGTCTAAAACTTGGGACTTTACTGACACCGAATAAGTACCACTTCCCTGAATTTATTTCTTGGGTTGACCTGGGGGTAGTCACGTGCCACCAACCAAAAGTAGTTTCTCACAGATTTCCCATAGTTCATACAAAACTAAGCCAGACATTGTTATCTTATGTGTCCTTGGTCCATATACAGTAACGTCTTACCTGTGGTATCTCACCACAGTTCTAAATGCAAATCTATCGTCCCGGGTTCGCATCCCGGTACTTGCGTTGTGGATATGCACTGGTGATGAGTCCTGAAAAGGGGGAAACATGGGTGGTTATTCCTTTGCTTCTTAATGGGTTTGACATTGCAACCTTTCGGAACTATAATCTTACTGTCGTTGGAATTTTCCGTAGCCTGTCCATAGTTTTGTTCAACATAAAACGATTGATAAAGAAACTAAAATATTTGCAAATGATGTTCTTAACTTCAAATGTAAGCATTATTCTAACCATAGCAATGTGGCTCTTAACGTACCCCCCCTAATGAACTATTCCAAGTAAGTAATATTACTAAAACATATAGGGCTGATTAACTTGGTGGGTATTGCTTACTATATGTTAAGCAGACTTTTTTTCTGAACGCCCATTCGAAATTGGACATACTGCATGAAATATATTGGTTTGTGATTCACCTATCAAAACCATTGGATATTGGTCAAGTCTTCTGTTCACCTGGTTCAAAAATGGGCCTGCCGTCACTGATTTGTGCTTCGGAATACATCCTAATACCTTGCTTTGTTTCCCCCAACTGTTAGGCGTACTGCAGGTGACCTTAATGACCCCAGAAATTGTTGGTTGATATTAAACTCATCGTCACAATTTTCAGATTTCATCGTGAACATGAACATGGCAGGTTGGAAACAATACATTAACGTACTAACCAGAAAGCCAACGTTCTCGTTCCGATCTCTATCTATTGAATTCCACTTATCACGATTCTCGCCGAACAAGATCTTCTGGATAGTGTCAACAAAGTGACTATTTGTCATCACTCACTCCGTTCCCAGCCCATTGCCTACGACCTTGACAAGAAATCCTCGCTTTACGTGGACTAGAAACTGCCGCAATGACTCACTTTTCTCACAAATGGCTCGAGACTTTCTTCAGAGCTAACAATCAGTGAGCCACAGGTGATTCCTATTCCCACTGCATTAAGTACTTCTCAAACTTTTCTTGTTATTCACATAGTCTCAAAACATCTACGGTATTGAGACTTCGGTGTGGATACCTAAAACTACAAAACTTCATCCCAAATCCACAGACTTCGTCATTTTCATTGAGATTCATCACCGTTCCAGTGCCATCCAAAAGAAAAATGGAACACGGAGTGTAAAGCGCTTGACCACCCAAGCAACATCCAAAATATTGCACTGCTACTTAAAAAATAGGAGCACCAAGCACTAGACCATAAATCACTCAATAACCCATGAGGATAAGCTCATCATTTTCTTTTTTGATATATCCGAAACCTTAAATTCGCATTCCATCTCTGTTGTGGTCCCCTCTCGTTTACTTCAACCAGGACATTTAATGCCACACACATTTTTCGTCTAGTGCACACGTCTAAACCGTCTGCTTATTCTGGAGCGGATGGACTGCCACCTGCCGCGCTGCTGAATGGTGGTCCTGACCTCGCTACTCTCACTATGCACTTTTCACTGCTTTCGTGAAACTCGGTTGACTATCATTTCATTGGAAAATCTCAATAAACCTCACACAATAAAAGGAGCCAATAATTTGTATCCCTATTACCTGCAGGAGGATTGTAAAGATCGGAAAGCAGCAAACTGAAAAACGTTTACTGGATCTTGAAATAGGATTTCTGGACAACTGTTTCTCGCAATATTGCTCATGTTCGTCCTGTCATTTTGTATTCTAAATTTAATCGCGTCCGGAACCCATAGGGGAAATGTCTCATCTGCTTTGCGTTTGATGTGGTAAAAAAATCTGACCGATTTCTCTAATTCCATCTCTTAGATGAAGCATGTGCCTTAGGAATCGACGACCATTCACTTACTTGCTTGTCCTCCTCTCTAAGGGAAGCTGACAAGCAATGATGTTCGACGAATGCCCCTTAAGCTTAGACCAGTTGCCAGTGGCATTGTTCAGGATACTTTTCTGGATCTGCTTTTATTTCATATATATATATATACATGGATAATATTCAACACCCTACCAGTTCTGGTGCTTCAATTATTTCACCGATGACATCAAGATCTTACACACCTTTAGGCCCAATGTAATCGACATCATTGAAGGAATACTTCTTGTTGTTCACTGATGTTTCAAATGGACTATGGAATTTTCAGCCATTCTCACAGGCAAACCATCAGCCATAAATTTACCAATGACCAACAGTACGTGATCATGGTCTACACTAAGCATTCTCTTTGCCCGCTCCGAAGCATGCTATTTCCTAAGTGGAAAGACTTATCAATACATAGGTCTAAACCTTAAAACCTAATATCTCTCAGGATATGCTCCTAACGTTTGTTGTCCCCCTTTTAACGCCATACTATAAAGATTTTTCTCTAATATCTTTCGAAATTCCTAAGAAAATGGATACGCTCATAATGAAGTGCATGCAGAAACGTTTTACGAAGAAATTCGTAGTATGATCTGCACTTCTAGGTTATAGAGAACAGTGTCAACTACTGAACCTATAACTTCTATGGTTTCGCCTTTTAAAAATGAACCTAGCTCTCGTAAACTGTTTTATGAAAAACGGACCATCTTCAGTCATTCTATCTATTCTATTCTGATACTCTTCATTCCGTTTGTTATAGAAATCTTATCATAACCGCTTCTGATTCTGAAAACCACAACATATTGCCATTTCGTCTTTCCCAAGTATTGCAAGCTCTGACATGAGCTATATATATATCCATGGATATAAATCTAAGACCAATTTCAGCTTCGCACTCGATATATACTTATCAATGCACACCGTAATAGATTTGCTTTGCATTTATCCTGCTGAAAACCAGAATTATTAGCGTGGTCTCTATTTTAATCGTGAATGATATAATGTTAACAACACTGTTTTTGGTTGATGTAATGCACCAAAATTTCGACTACTGTGAGTAGTCTTCCTCAAGGTAAGTTTTACAAGGATTATGGATACCCAACCTCACACTGCGCCCAGAGTACAGATCGACTGGGGATACCACAAACAAAATTACCCGTGACTGGAGGGCCTGGCTATGTTCGACGTTTGGACCGATGCTCACGGCTGGTAAGCCCGCACACCCTGGTGGATCGCACCTCCTGTCCCCAATGGCAGCAGCCATGGTCTTCAGACTGGGTGTCCAGTGCATAGCCATTCATTCCAACTATACATCTACCAATCAGTCTACTCACGTTCCTTCTGTCCGATGCCGATGATATTTTTCGCCTGTTCTACGGTATGCTTATCATTTTAGACCGCATATCATTTTCCCTATGTACTCTCTCATTCACTTTCCATATGTCCCAGTGCGGTCTTGGGTCTCTGCAAAGCCTTGTTGAAATCTTTTGTGGGCAAGGCTAGACTTAAACGTCCGTTGAAGACTAACCGACAATATACACACGCAGTTTCACTGAGTCACGAACTTCCACTGAATATGGCCCTAGGCATGTAATTAATGGCCGTCGTTAATGTATTACTAATGGCCGTACGTTGTGATGAAAAACACCTCGACTCGATTCGCGCAGTTTCATTCCTACAACTACTGCATTTTGGTAACCTAAACAACATTCAGTTTCATCCATACCGTCTCCTTGGAAGATTATAATGAAAACCCAAGGAGCCAAGCGAATGTTAGATCGTTACGGTGTTCTCGAATGGTCGTATTTCAGATAGCTTGTGTTCTGGTTAAATACAACTTTCACATTACTGGAAATTACTTTACAATTCTAATGGATCAACCTTTTGCCATCTTGAATTGGATGTCCAGCACCATCCCCGTTGAGTTGAAGCCCAACTTGCTAATTCATTGGTTGATTGATCTTTTGTGCAATTCCTCATGCATCAATTTTATCTCAGCGCTTTTTTCTGGACTGAATCACATATATGGATTTATTTGAATTCATATTAAAGTCTAACCGCTGAGCAAAAATCTACACTCTTACTCCTTTTTTCCAACGGCAACCTAAAAGTAGTGCCAATATTGTACACCCGCTTGCCGCCCTTTTTTCTTTTCCATGGTTTTTATTCACTCTTTCTCCTCCCATGCTGATATGCAAATTTCTGTAACTGACAATGCTTCCGTCTCATTTGCACACCTTGATTTTGCGACAAAGCAGGCCGAAGGTTCGATCAAGGAATGTAGGTTCATGCTGGCGTCTGTACGTATTATACGCAAGCTCATGCTCACGAGAATTTATCCAAAGAGAAAAAATCTGTCACGTCACAGTGCCGCCAATTTATGAATAGAAGGCCTGACGACCAAAAATATGTTGCGTTCCAAAATCTGACGCTTCTGGTTAAATGCTCATGAATTTAACTCATTTACAGCTCAACATTGACATGCTAGTCATTTGTGACATAAGCAACATAGGTACTCGCGGCGTTGCCTCCGGCGCTGCTTATTGTGTTTGGATACCAATGGACTTGGGCTATTTGTCCTGACATGTCCATTTCCAAGAATGCTAGGAAAACTGTTATGATTTGAAGTGCCATATCCCAAATTATTTCTAAAATATATCGAAATTATTCGGGATTATACAAAAACTATTGGGAAATTCATTTGACTTCTGCGCTAAAATCTCGTCTGCCTGGTCATGAAGTCTGGTACATCTTAAATGGGTATCTTTTTGGGTGTGTGCTCCAAGTCACACGGATTATCTGTGAATTGCTCAGCAGCCTGCGAGAAAATTGGCCTTTAAGATATTTTGTAGAAACAAACATGATTTCATTAAATCTGGCATAATTTTAACAGCATTACAAAACTGATTTGAAGCAGGAAACATCTGGATTCGTACGAGTCGAAATACGGTAGCAAAAATCATTAGGCAGTCAAGTGTTACTTGAAGCAAACTGACCTCCAGAACGGGAAAAAGCATTTGAGACATTTTGCTGCTTAGTGCAGAGCAGATACTTGTCTTGGACACTGAAAATTATATCGAATCAGACTGCGGTGAAATTTCCCAAGGCTAACACGCTGCCGAAGGTCTTTCAGGCCACTCAACTATTCGCCGATTTCAGATCAATGCTGACATTGCGCGTTAGCTGATGGTGGTCCGAAGGTAATGCAACCATTAAGATGTTGGCTTAAGGTGAGACAGTATATGTGATCCGTCAGCGACCGATCTATACTGACTCGTACGATAATTTTAATAACAATGCAGTACTCAGCTTAGAGACCACAAGCACGGCATATTGAATTTTGATTGACAGTTAGTTTGACGTTCTGTTGCACCAGATACCATTGCCACGCAGCCCTTTCACATTCCTGCTCACCAGTTTGCGAGTTTTATTTAAGGGCTTAAATTTTACATCTGCTTCCGATGCACGCGTGCTACTTATTGGCACATATCAGAGAGTTATTTTCATTGCGATGTGAACATGGGTGCTTAGAATCCTGGGGTTAATTGAGGAAGCTTGATTTGACAGTGAAAGCCGGTACGGAAACACACACAAATGCTTTAGGCAACCAAGCTATTTTGGAAAGGTAGTCAGACATGAATTAAACAAGTAAATTCGAATAAACGTGCGAATCGCTTTATGAGCCACAATACAGGGAACTTGGAACTGCTTCTCCGCAGGCTAACATTTAGTCTTCATTTGGTACTTACGATAAATCAGGATTCCTTAATGTATGGCAAACAATGGCATGGCGACTGGTAGGCTTATGCTCAACACAGTGAAGAATTTCTTATTTTGCCAGAGATCTGCGTTTAAAATAGATTGAATCACTGTTGCAGCCCCCATGTCAACCTCCATAAAAATCTAAAACTAAGATAACCCGGATCATGAGAACATTGTGATATTTACGTGATTTGATGTGATTATATGAAGATCCGTTTACTAGGGACAACAAAAAATTGGTAAGCGGAATGATGTAGCTGAACCATAAAAATCTTTAGAGAATGCAACCTAAGTACCAACTAACATTCACGCCAACAGATATACCGGCAGTTTCTGAACTTACGTAGAACGCAATAGCCGCTAAATGGACACCCGTGAATGATCTACAACAGTACATTTGCACATCGAACTGGAGTATGCTGTCCTTCCAACCGAAAAAGAAAATGTTTTGAAACTGAAGTCAAGTTTTCATAACAAAGATTGCAAGTGGTCGGTAGGTTTCTGATTCAAAACCGACTGAGCGAGCACTTTGTGCACTTGAATATATGATTGGTGAATTGCGGAATGTCTACGAGTACAGAAAGACCCACTGACACATCCAATCGTACGTTTGAGCAAAAATGATAAGCAAAAATTTCGTGCAATTTGAGTTCCATGCAGGATGGTCAGCAAAAATGTTTAGAATGGACTGTCGATATATCAACCCTGGCAGGATTCAAAACAAAATTTAAAGGAAAATAACATTTTACGCGAAATACGAATAGAACCAACAATGAATAATTTACCACCTGAAGCCAAAATGAAGCTACTGTTCACTCTTCTCTCAGCTGCAAGTAACAAGCATCAGTAAAACGTATTTTTACGCATCAGCAAGATATGTTTTCCATAGCTAGGTAGCACACCAACATTGTTAAATCCTTAAAACGGCAGGTTTGTTTTCCTTGCTGAATGACACCCGAGCAGTGGGTAATAGCCGGAAAATCGTAAGTGTGTACGACCGCACTCCCGGGAACAGTGTGAAAAAGTTGCATTCTGGACAAATGACGTTAATTACTGACACCTTTGTTTTGACAGTCCAGTTAAGAACATGACTAAATGCCCCATCCTGTTCCATCGGCCAGCCACAGTGTCCAATGTTTAAACTAATGCAATATGTAGTCTTGGTTACAGCTCCGGAAGTCTGGATTCAGGAAAAAACACTTATGTAGTTTTGATGAGGCCACTACATTTGGCTAACTCAGTCAATGTTTACCGCGAGAACCCGGACAGACGCATTGAGTATTCGATAGTACATTTGAAACAACATTGAATAATCCTGTGCCCCACCAGGTACAACTAGTTGTATAGCATGACTTTTCCTCCAAAATGAACTGAAAACGTAATTATGTAATTAACTTCAGATGAATGCGGTTAAACAGAACGCCAGAAGCAAAACTGATGAACAGTCAAAAAGTCCGTACTGTAACTAACAATAGGAATCAATCAATTTTGCTCCAAAAAGATAATCAATTGTTGGTTGTCGGCAACAACATTTGCATCATTATGAACCTTTTATTCTACTGGAAAACTTAGGTGGTTTGTTCAGGCAACTAGTCGACTGCAGAAGTGACCACAACCCATTCATATAACAGACAATGTTGCTGTCAGGCGGAACGATAGTTGACAACCCAAAGAAAATAATGAAAGTTTGGTGAAGTGTCATTGTTTTCCAAAAACGGCATTTCCCCTAAGTCAGTGAACGACTTTTTGAGCACCAAGCGACAGCGTTGTCCATGAATGGAAATTATTTACTCAACCTGCATCACTGAAAACTTGACGTAATTTTCATATAAAAATTAAAATATTTAATGATCTTAAGAAGGACACCATGATAGTGATCATATGAAGAAACAACAAAATTCCTTTTTCTCTTGGTACTTGTACTGACATTGTCGATACTGTTGAACACTGGAAAGAGTACTGAACTGCAACACAAGACAAAATATGTCCCCCTTTGGTCCGATTTGCTGGACATGACCAGTCATGCGTACTCATCAAATTTTAACTAGAACGTTGAAAAGGTGTGTACTCTTCTGGTCCGTCTGAAAATTCAACTAAAAATGTGTGCAACAAAGCAGTTCATAGAGTCTTAGCCCGAAAAATGATGTGCAATATCTTACTTTTTATTTTTCACGGGAAACAAATGGTTGGGGATTATACCACAAGGACGTGAACTATGGTGTTTACCTCTCACTGCTTCCCGTTCTGTTTTAGTCACGGATGGATAGTGTAGGAGTCGTCTGTAAAAAAAGGGTAGATAACGGTAGCATAATTCGGTGAATTTTGGTATTCAGCAAATGGAAAACATGCTTCTCATTCCACCGTACTGGCTTAAGGGGACAGTCAAAATCGCTTTGCTATGCAAAATTGTAAGGTTCAGAAAATCTGCTAGGAGCTGAATGTAAGATGGCTCACGAATGTTCACATTTTAGCCTAAGACGTCACGGAATAACATTGATGAGACAACTAGAAACAGAAATACCACCAAAGCAAACAGCCTTAGATTTATTTGACCCAAGTTCATGGATTCAATTTAATTAATATGTGATGCACTGTAAAAATATGCAGCTGCTTCGAAAAACTTTATAACAGAATTGTGGAATTATCAGAAATCTGAAAATCAGTAGCATCTTTCCAAACGAAAAGTAAAACGGTTCATTTGTTTTTAAGGTCTTGATAAGGCTTTTCAAATAGTTAACATTTTTAGGTTGACAGGAAGCATGAGTAAGGCTGAAATGTAGGACTGTAACTCGTGTGAATCCTACCCATAAATCCCATCACCATAGGAGACTTGGCCAATCACTGACAACGGGCAATCTATGCGCAACGAAAAAAATCAACCCACATTTGGTTTTTCAGTTAAACTGGGGATCAGTCAAGTTTACATGATGAAAACTCAGTTTGATGTGATAGATGCATAAGCCAACAGTAATACGTTGCGCACATATTACTTCCACTTCAAATGCCAATTTCTCCTACCTTCATTGACCACAACTACACCATAACCGGTTTTCGTCCCTCGCTATCTCATTAATGAGCCGATATGATAAGCCGTTATGATTAAGGAGCAACCAAACTCGTCCGAATGTAGCTCGGTGGTAAGCGGCCTTTGAACTCTTGAGACGTTCCCATGATTGGCATTTGAAAGAGTCTAATTGACAAAAAGAGATCCGTATCTCTACCGTTCCCCACCAAAGCAATTTAATGAACTTATTAGATTTCGTGATTACTCTGGTTGCAATAGATAGTCTTCTGAGTGCCCAATGAATATCGTTATTATTGTGCATGATTTTGTCCATTAATTCCGTCTTCTTTTTCCGCTATCTTGGTGACCACAAGTCAAGGGAACTATTAAGGTACCGCGATACTATTTTGGGAGCATAGGATAGGTCTCGCAAATCTAACAGTGATCGCTTGTGTCATGGAGTGCATTCGCTGTTTAACCTCGTTGAACAGGTAGACAAACCTGTGCTCACCACTTTACAGATTCCAAGCCGCATTCGTAAGTTTATTGACAAGGAATTCAGTGATCGATACCATACAATAATTCATCCAGGACTTTGTGCACGAATTCATCTAGATTTTATTTATTCTGTGTTAGTAAGTTTTACGGACAAGAATCTCTGATCATCTAGTAGACATGTTCATAAAAATATCCACTATGTGGGTCATTCTTTCTGCAAAGCCTTTCGGCTGACAAGCTGTCGATCCAGAAGTAGCATACATTTGTTCTGTATTGAACAACGACCGTGAAAATCACCATTTTTTATTATACAAATATTTAAAGTCCGTTGTCTTCTCAGTTGTAGCTCACCAGTCTCTTTTCATCCTTAGTTGAACGTGACCTTTTTTATCTCTTTGCTCATCAGTCTTGATTTAGATTTTTCACGTGTTATTCAATGTGGAATTAATTTGGGCTAAGTTTGAAGCGAATGCACTGACAGGTGACTGCATTATTTCGGAACACAACCTTGAAGGGTATCTCTCATGCATGGGTTCAGATCAAAGAATAGCAGATATACATTATCCCACAAGAACGGGTAAACTAATCGGCACAACGAAGAAGCATAAAATCAAGGACCTTGTTTTCACCTGCTGTGGCACTGCTGGTCGGGAGGTAAACAAGATTAGGAACTCAGCTGCTGCAAATGTGTCCTCTAGACAACCTGTGCCACTTTGTCGCCTTTGAGAAACAAGAATGTTTCCTGTGTTTTTTCCGCGCTTATCTTTCCGATGGTTTCCACTTCTGGTACACCATCTTACAGACTAACAACATTTTTGGGAGAAAATTTACACGGATTGGAGGTTTTTCCCAACTGTTTCTCTTTTGCTTTGTATGTGAACCCACTGATTAAATCCGCCTTCTTGGTAGGGAACATGAGCTTTTGAAATTAGCCAAGATGTTCATTCCACATGGCATTTCTATATAATTTCTCCGAGTTAGTACAACGTTTAAGAACGTCAGGTTATTGTTTGGATCTAATTATGTTACTAGTTTCATATTTACATGGACTGAGCTGAACGTGTTTAACATTACCCTTATTCAGATAGGAGAACCGGTTGCACGCAAGACGCCATCCATACAGTTTGCATGAACTAATGCTTTGACATGAAGACTCAGATGGGCCATTTTCAAAGTTTGTCGTGTGTACATCGAGCTATAGTGAAACCAGATAGCGACTTTATGTATATCCCATTTTTGTTGCAGCATGCTGACCGTGGAAGTTGAAGTATACGTCAGCTGTGCTGAGGAAAAGCATTTGTTTTAGATATTCCTGGGGAAGTTAATTTTTCAGTATTTGCAAGCAGTTGTTTTTAATGAGTGTGCTTGGCATGCTTCCTGCGAACTGGGTGCACTCCATCGCAAGCAGATAACCGTGAAGCGTGATCCAAAAGCATGTTATGGCCTAGGATCCCAAGAGATCTCGATAGATTGAAATTGGTATCAAGCTGGGCGATTGGGAATTGCCGCTCACCTTCAAGCCTGCGGGACTAGACGGGGTTTCGGCTGCTGACTACTTGCGTGGTAGAAGCTTAGCTCACTTGACCACGGCTATCGTAGTTTCTCATTCAGCTAAAACAAATAACTATTTCAATGCTTGTCATTAGTTTACTGCTGTGCTCATAACAGCTAGTTTGGTCACGGGGCTGAGTTCACAAAATACTGTTGAAGAAGTTTTTCGTTATTTCGTCATTCAATTGTTAGAAGCTGAGAACACTATCTGTCTGTTCCCACTTAGGCCCAATAACAGACTTTCCGGTAAATAAGTCTTGTTAGCAAGTGAGGAAATAAGTGTTTGGAGTTCAGATGACTTTCAGGATTTCTTTATATAATCCATGTAATTTATTCCTGGTACAATATCTCTCAGGTGAGCGGAGTTCGGCTTGTTCAGTGGGTCTTGATGAGATAAGGAACCAATCTGACCATGAAAGATAACTATTATGCCGGTCCGTTTGTGCTACTGAAGGTCAGATTTTCTTGTACAACATGCATTGTGGTTTAAACAGTGCTACAATAAGACGTAAGTGACGTAACTGAAACCAAAAGTATTGTTTTTAATGTAAACTCACTCCTTAGATGAGTTGTTCAATTATTACTGTTCAATCCCAAAGCGGCAATCATCCACGTGAATATAAAAATCACTGGCAAACAAAGTATGCGACAAAGTCCTAAGTCAGAGAGACATCTGGTAAACTTTCGAGAAATGTTACAGTGCACAATGGATAGAACCGGGGCAAAAGCCTCGATGCCGCTGGTCGTTCAGCTTCACCGTGGCTTCAATTTATGCCCTGAGGCTTCACAAACCAAATAGGAGGGATCCTTGTAAAGCTGGTGTTTTGTACGGAGAAATTCTAGAGAAGAGGATACGGCAGCGGCATTTTAAAGTGCTTGGAGTAGAAGTCAGGATGTTCGCCACATCACTTGCGTTTGTGATTTGGTGAATCACTGAATGTGGTTGAAATATTCGAATGAGAATGAACTTTTTCCATTAAATCACTCAAGCCAATTTAGTGTGACTGAAATTTCAGTATTTACATTGCGAGGACCCAATAATGCGTTCAAACCTTACGGCGAGTAAGCTAACGAGAGGTAATGGAATAAGGCACACGAACATAGCACACGAAGATAATGGCCATACAGTACAGCCTTCGTGACGAGCTAGCTAACCGTAAAGTATTAACACAAACCAAAAGAGAAAAATGTTTGACCTGTCATTCGAATACCTGGCATATTAGACATGCCAGGGGTTCAGAAAAGTCTTGTCGATTACTATATTTGTGTATTCTTCCAAACAAACACCAATCTAAAATACCCATTCCATAAAACAAAGGATACTCTAGAACACGAAAGTAAAACAAATACATCTATAAATCGACTGTAACAATTGTCTTTCGCAGCTTATTTGAACAGACAGGCAGACAGTTGAAGTCAGGAATGGTGAAAAACAAGGGAGAGATCCCTATTGACCAATAAATTTGCATTAACGAAGCTTGAACGAGATTTAGGTATCGCAGTTCATGTCTTATTCCAGCTAGAGCACCTAGATACTTCAGCTGGGACTGCAAACCCATCGAACGCTTGTATTCCGAGTCCCTGGCCATTAGCATCCACCCCAAAATGAATAAACCAAAGCGATGGGGCAGTGGTCCTAAATGTTTGGACAAAACTAACATCAATAATCTAGTGTCCAAACAAATTACTCATCTCAGATGACTTCACATCCACAGACAAGTGTGGTATTTGCGAAAGTGCTTGTCGGCCATTTTCGACGCAGACACAGGCATACATAAAAACAACCACGGGGGTGAGACATGGACAATGTAATTGACTAAATGGTTTACTTAGTCATTCGATTGAAAACTGCTCTGAAAAGGTTACTGGTTATAGCCCAAGTCTTCAATGATTATTAGTTTCACAGAAAATGTTACTTTTGATAAGTGCGCATTTCCATTTGGAAGTTGAGTGCGTACGAGAAAGATTGGACGTCGCTCACTCACTTCCGATCCGGTTGGAAGGGTAACATATTGAAACTATTTCTGATGATTACTTGCATTAGTCTGTAGATTACTGTAAAAAGGCGATTCTAAAAGCGGTTTTAGTCTGCACAATTTCATTCCATCAGAACTATATAAATGACCATCAACTCTTGCTTTTAATTCACTTACCGGTCAGTCGACCGACGAGGTTCTACCGAGACCTGGATCAAGGACCCACAAAAGTGTACATTAGTTGGTCTTCGCTGACCACATCACAAGATCCCATCCATAGGTTGTTGACTGCTCTCACGGCTTCTTCCTCCACGTTGTCTAGCTGTGTTCAGCTAAGTAGGATGAACCACTTCAGTCAAGTCCTACTATTTTTCTCTTTCACTGGTGTCACGTCGTCTGCATGCCGATCCCGCTGCATTGATAAACACCACATGTACAAACCAAAAAACAATCTGACAGTTTTGCATTAACCAGTTTCTACTATCACGATCCCTGCTTCCGGTTTTCTTGGGGCCGAGATTCCATAATTTGGACGGTGATCAACGTTAGCTGTCCGCTCTTAGTGATTTATTCAGTTTGAAGAATAACGCCAAGTAGTGATCAAATCGAATAATGGAATTCCTTTTATGCGAAATGTTTCGAGCATGAGTGCCGTAAAAGAGGCATGTGCGATAGCCACTGGGGCCCAACAGATGGAGAAAGAGAACAGGGACCACGGCAGGATAACCTTAACTCTGAAAGTTGGAGTGGCATAGAACCACATGAATTGATACTGAGTCAAGGGTGCGAGCAAGCCGGACAACAGCAAGCTGCCGACCTTCACGAAAGTGACCGGCAGATCAGGGATTCGGACCTTTGACCCCTTCGGTAACAGATATTAATCCGCTTGACCACCTTAAGACGAATGTCACGGTTTCCGCTGGGAGTGCAAGTTTACTTGCTTAATAGGAATAGACTAACTGAGCTGATGAAACCGATCCATTATTTAAATAAAACAGAGATAACGTCGACCAGATGAAAAACAAAGGCTGACTTGCTGATTTCATGATTCTCTCAGATATCCAACTAACCAGCATCACTCATTCTGCCCAATTTTCCCTTGATGACAGAATGACAGCCAGGAGTAAATCTGGTTATAGGTGCTGCGTGGTGCAGTGTAGAAGAAGAATAACCAGAAGAATGACTAACGTAGTCCTGAATCTCTAAGGTAGACATAGGTGACAACTGGAAGTCTATTTAACTTACGTGAAATTCAACTAGATTTTCCGTCTGCATCGTTGTCTCAATTTTCACTCTCATTGGGCCAGCATGAAAACCTAAAATCCTTGAGTAGTCGCCTCGTGTCGCTTGATATCCAGGACATTTAACCAACTAGGTTTACTGGATTCCATAACAACACCCGGGATATGTGAAAAACTGTCAAACCTTCCTTCCAGAATCATTGTTTAACAAAATGTTATTGGTACCTATTTCGATACTGATTACTTCACCTTCGTTGTTCTTATTGTGTAAATAAAAATCCATTCGTGATATTGATTTTGCTAACTGCCACGTATCCACGCAAAAGAAAAGCATAGGCCGTGTACCAATAATGTCGAGAAGATTGCAACAGGTATGTGGGAGGCAATTTTCGGCCTCGTATGTGGCAGCATAAATGTCAAAGTATTTTGGTAATCATGGCAGCAGTAGGTACAAAGGTAACTAAACTAATCACTTCAGTTGAACGGAGACACCTTTTGATGTTTTATGCATATCGTCCGGGGTCAGTCACACGGTCTTTTCAACAAAGGACTTCCTAATTAATTTCCTCTTATACGTTTTCACCGACAAATCAAACTGCATGCATTGCATTCAACGGAAGCGAGGATGGACTGCAAACAATTTCGTGGACACTATCTGAATATATAAAGGTTTTTAGAATTACTTTATTTTTCATTGGTCTCTGATCAAAACTATTCTGGAAGTAGTGTTTGACGGATTGTTTCAACCGTAAATTGTCGTCGCTATTCGTGGCGGGCTGCTAAAAGTTGAGAATGCTTTCGCAATCCGAACTGAAAAGATTTCACGAACTATCGCACAAATGTAGTCCCGATAGATTTAGCCACAGATCAGTTTGATCTTTTCGTAACTTTCTGAGAAGAATAGTAAAATGTTTTTTTGAAATCTGAGAGAAAAGTCATTTATTTTATCGAGGTTTATCATTGAGAACGTTTGTGAGGCAAATGTTGTCTATTGCCAACAAAGATAAACATGGTCGAATAAAAGTATTATAAAACCTCAGTCGAAATGGCGACTGCGGGCATAAAGAAAATTAGTGTTAGTAAATGAAAGTGACATTATTGTACGTCTAACTAAGGCAAAGTTTACTGCTGCTGTTCAATTTGAACGTTCGTGAACGGCCCGCCAATGTCTTTTACAATTCTATTCGGTAAGCGTAAGTTGATACCATGCAGATTTGTGAGTTAACATTAGTGCATTTCTAATTTTAAATGGCCTTATGTCGTTCCACAATCATTTTCGTTCTGTTAACGATCTCAGTAATTAGTGTATCTAATAGAAACTGATATTTTCAAACCCACTGCTCGGAGCAATCCAATTGTGGCAGTGTTTTGTCCGCACGTACTGACAACGAAGGATTCTACTCACATGGAAGGAATCCGTGAATTTCACGATAGTGTAATTTTATCTGAGACAAGGTATGTTTACTCGGTTTGATTTACTTGAAGCTAGTAATAAAATACCTACATCCGTACTCGTATAGAAAATGGTAAGTTTTTATCCAGTAAACTTTACCGGTGTCAGAAATACCAGAAAAACTGGGACCTACTAAAGCTGTGAAATAAGAAATCCATTGGGAAGTCGAATTTTCTCAAATTGTCTCTCCTTGTACGTGGTAAGTAGTTAGTATTTCGATGTTTTCCGATATGCTTACTACTGACTGATGCTTTTGTTTCATTTTTTGTAAAAACGGCTGAGGTCTGAGTGACTGACTGAGAAATAGATTGAAACCTACAAAAATTTTGTGTACGCCCACTTGTATTATTCCAGGCATGTCTTGCGGGAAACGCCTTACCTGAATATTTCTCCAATATGAGTAATTTCGGCTTGGGCCAAATTGCCGTTTCCACTTTCGTTACCAAATATCACCTGCCGAGAACTTACGTGCCGTTGTAACTGCAGTCTGCCAATCTGTTCCCTAGTAAATTAGGTCTTGAAAGTTATGAAATATGCTTATTCCACCAGTCTCTAAATAGGGTTTTAGATTAGTATATGGAGTGATTCACTTCACAATACCGACTTCATCCAGTTTATTCGAAACTACGGATGTAGTGCATAACCATTTGTTCCTTGTTAAGAATCTTCACCAGCATGTATCCAGAGTGTCATATAACTGATTGTCAATGATTCGCCAAAGTTCAACATGATCTTCTGTAGTGCAGATCTCTGACTGGTTTTCAACGGCCACGGATCAGTTGGATCAGCAAATTTCGGTAAGATTACTTTTCCATGAAACTCGTGATAAACACTTGGGCTGTAAAAATGAAATTAAGAGCTGTGTTTCTTGGTTCGCAGAAGTACAAACAGAGCCAAGTTTTAAGGTGCCTTTTGCTGTTCATTTTAACAACTATTTTACTGTCAGTGACAAATGCTAGTTTCTAAGTAAGAAGACGCGGTCGTGCATAAAGTACTCGCAAGTAGTGTTGGTTTTCTGAAAATAATGTAGATAGGTAAGCTAGGAAAGTGCGAGTAGTTTTGTTCTGCACTTTTGGAAGTCGATCAAACGCGAATCAGAATTTGTCGATCGGGCCGTTTGTGTGCTTGCTGAATCACATTGTGCAAAATCTTTCTGACTTGCTTCAAGCCTGGATGCAGTGAAAGTGACACATCCCACAGCTGCCACTGTTGAGTAAAGGCTTTGTATTGTTCCAGTTCTGTCAGTCAACGCTGCCTCTAAATCGGTATCATCCACCCGCACTAACTCCTTTGAGGTGAACCTAGCCGAGCCGGCAAAAAACTCCTTTTCTAAATCAAAACATCACATTTATATGCAAATCTATCTGCATATCTGAGCCCGCATGGCTACCATTTCTTCATCCGTGGTCCAGGTCACGTTCTTATTGGTCCACCTCATTTGATGTACTTCACAGAATTCAGTTCGTCTTTTGTTATTGAATCCGGAACGCTTATCCTGATTGGTTAACACATCTCACGATATAACCTCGGTTTGCATATCTGCACCCTTGTCCTTCAATCATCCCACTGTCAACAGGCAGTCAAAGGGATAACGCGACATCTATCCGGTCTTGCCATTTGTGTTCGGCCTCTGAAACGATCGGAGTGCATCCAGGTCTGTGGTTAGATCGCGATTTGTCTGACACGGTCTACCATCGCACAATCATCGCACAACCACTGATAACCAATGAGTCATCTGTATCAAACTCAAGCAAAATACCGGTCAAACTAACGTCTCTTCATGACCGTGAGGTTTTGAGTGACGTATAGCCATACAAAGCCTCAACAAGTAGGGCGTGGCAACGAGCCAGGAGACAGCAAGTTACTGACTTTCATTAAAGTGACATGAAGTTCTGGGATTCTAATCACAGCCGGTTAAGATAAGTGAGTATGAAAGAAAAATATATTATACAGACTAAGAATTGTGCCAGAATTTAACTGATTGCCTCCTTTCCCCTTAAAATCGATCTGCATAGAAATGCTAATACTGTTAAGAATACGATCAGTTGTTCCAACTTCCTACAGATCTCAATATTCTACAATGTACATCAAAATGGCTCTAACGGAGTAATCATCATAAAAGCTGGAATGATTTGTTAGCTTCTGGATTTTGTATGGGTGATGCAGCACACTGGCGCGACTGACTTGAAGTACTTAAAATAATGCAAAAACAAATCTAGAATTTTTGCTGTAAGTGAACTTTGTTGACTGAACAAATTAAATGTCTTAATTGTAAGGAACGTCTTTTTGTCAACTACTCATCAGGGAAGCGTTCCTGTTTTTCCTCAGTGAGTGCCATTTAAACCGCTTTTTGCGCTGACTGACGTAAAATGAACCAGAACAAAATGAATGCAGATATGTACAGAATTGTATAATTTTCAGATTTTACCAAGAGAAAGGAAACAGTATAAGCTGCGAAACTACAGACTATCAGTGAAGTCCGATTAATGTCTTTGATAAGGTGGACATTAGAAAGTTCTCGACCGATAACGGTCCTTCACATTGATGGTGAAGATGAATCTCATTTGCATCATTGAAAAGTTAACCCATCCCAGCTGTATAAAATAAACATTCTAACTAACGTGCTTTGCAAATGAGGAATTATTTCTCAAAACGATTTAGTGAATCGTCATCTCGCTAGAAAGCAGCTAATTAGCTGATAAAATGTTGTCTAACAATGACTGATTCTCTGGGGGCAGCGTCTGTCATACCAGCTGTTTATTCACTTAATGGTTAGAGTTTCATGATTCCCGAGGCTGAAATAGGTTACTTAATTAGGTTTAATACTTCCATTCTCACTTTGCCGCCCTAAAACAGGTTTCAGCTCTACTTGTGATCCGGTGATTCCTGCTTTCGAAGCTTGCCCCTGAAGTACACGGGCACTCGCAGTGTGCAGACCAATAAGCAGAATGTTGACAACCAAGTGTAGAAGAGTGTAACGTCACATTTTGACTTTCTGTTCTGCATCCAGCTTCCAAGAACCAAGTATCAGGAATGCATAGTTCTCAGGCTTATGTACATCCAGAGACCTCAACTTCAGATTCTTATTAGCTTTGTCTACGAATCTCCCTTGAATAGCCTTCAATGAATTTTCTGGCTGAGTCTCACCTCAACTTGTTGAAACTGACCAAAGCAACGTAAGTACACAGAAACTCAAGATTTGCAAAATTTCTATCACAAGCTATAAACAAACTCATTTTTGTTAAGTAGAATGAGTCGTGTGAATGTTTACTGATAACGGTGTTCCGATCGAAGGCTATGAAAAAGGCGTTGCATCAAAAAATGCCACCTCTGAATGAATTATCGTTCAGTTTGTGGCAATTGCTGCTGGAAATACCTGGTTAGACTTTCACGTTACACAGCTTTTGAGTCCCAGATCGCGAAAGGTTGATTGTAAAAAAATTGATTTCGGACTAGGTTAAATCGCAAACAGACGTCTACTTTTTTCTCCGCAGACCGCTTTTTGCTCCTCCAAAATTTTCAAATTGTTCTTGTTCCTGACGGATTTTGCTACATCTTTGGGTGGTGTTATTTTCAGTGCTCAACATAACACTCCACGTTTGCGCTGTATTGCGAAGTGTCCTACTACTCATGCAGTCCATTACATTGTCTGTCGCTGCCGTAGCGGAGATCTTGGAAGTCGAACAGTTCTAATTTTGCAATCTCCACCCTGTGAATTCGCATGTTTAACTGCACTTTTCGAGTTTCACCTCGCTCACCAAAGTGAAAACCGTCTGACCGGTAATTAGAATAGAGAAATCCCAATAGCCATTTCACACAACCAAATAATAATTACCTTGGTTTTCTGCAACTCACACTTAATGGCTGGATTTTTTTATTCAAACGTGTAGACCCCGAATTTGCACTGTCAAGCATCAGTTAGGAATTTTCAAATCTTATTGATCCAGTTCATTAGTCGTGTTCTATAACCTAGCTCGCTGTCCACCATCCGTTCTCATTTTGTTCCGTTCATTCTATGGAACTATGGTTCTACAAAACGTATTCGTAAGTTCCTATTGATTAAAGCACCAAAGTCTTTCAAAGAATGTTTTGAGATGCGTATTTCAAGGAATGAATAGTAAAATTCGATCACCTGGTCAAATAAATAATTTTGTTGTTCAATCAAAATGTTAGACAGATGGCTTTGCGTGATGTAGCTGCTCTGAAAGCGTAACAAACTAATGTCACACGGTTCGTAGCGAGATTAACTCAGAGAATGGATGGTACTAGGCGATACAAAAGTACCTGAACCGTTTACCAGTAAAAAGAAGTCTGGGAACGACCACGATTCCGAACTTCTACCATCCTAACCTCAAGATAGTAAAAGAGTTCTCATCCAACCTTCTTCAATCCACTCCAACTGTTGTACGGATTTCACATTTCGCCACTCGTTATTTTCCTCCACTGTAAAGACGATTTCATTGACTAGTTATTTATTGACATTTCGGGGTGATCATTTTCAATGCCGCTGTAAACTCCTTATTGGTTTTTTTCCGAAGGTGGCTGCACCGGAAGGCCTTGCAAAGAGTCGTCATTAGTGGATCCATAGAGAACTGCGGTGTCTATCGGGATCATCGGGGAGGTACTCGGGCAAGCTTGTCTCAGTTACTGATGTTAAATCATATACCAGTGTCGAAAGCTAATTTAAAGAAATACTATCCGAAACACCCAAGGCATAAAGGTAGTACCTGATAAATATGTTATCCTTTGACAGAGGTAAAAAATAAACCATACCGTATACGGCAAAAATGACTCAGTATGTCCCGTCACCTAAATTACTTTTCGTTATTCTACAAACAATTCTTATATGAGATAATAGATGTATAGAAGTGGCACCATGCAGTACGAAAACACCTTTTAGATGACGGTCAAACAAACCAGCAGTTACCACCCCAGAGAGTAAATAATATGTTGGCAATAATTAATGTTACATATTCATAGCGAATTATTATCAATCTCGTATTACTGGTCCCCATGATCATACCAGAGCCGATAACACGAATAACAATAAGGACAACAAGGAAACAAAGATGTAGCACAGTCTCCTCCTTCTCCCTCGGTTTACTCGTCCTGCTATTTGTCATAAAAATGCGCTGTGAACGTGACTGGATGCAGTCATGGTGCACGTGCAGCGGTTCCCGAGAGCATGAGATAAAGAATTCCGATTTATGAACTGCGTGAAAAAAGTAATATGAAACCAAATGGAAGCGTTAGAACCTAAATGTCACAAAAATAGAATGGAATGGCTTTTATGCTAGCTGCAGAGAAGCAAGCTCAATACGAATGCGTAAGTGTAAGTCAATCACTCAATATTATAGCACCAGGTATCTTTGGGTCCGGTTATCCAGCAATTAAATGTTTTCGCAAACTGAATTGAACTCCCCAGTTCCCAAGTCCTTCTTATTTATCCCCACGGATGTTGACCGACGGGGGGAAGATTCGAACCCCGACCTTCAAGTCCAAACGCCACGACATCATCCCTCTGGCCACCGCCGGCCAATCGGCAACAATCTTTACCACATACACTCCCAGGTACGGACCATCAAAGAGCCTATCGAAAGATTCTTATTAGTGATATTTCTGTGGTACTTGACTGGCAATAGCTGAGTTGATGGTAAAACATGCCTTGAAGAAGACCACCCACGGTAGTCGAAACGTCGGCACATTACATCTACCAACAACAGTGTTATATACATTATATCATTCACAATTAAAGCCAATACTTGGTGCATCGACTTTTCGATACACTCCTTACGTCATGTAGTCCTGATATTTACAAAATGATGATTTACAATGGGAAATGCAGACAGACGTTTAATGTCCATTGAAGAAATTTAGTTAAAACTTTTAGTTCGTAACAAATACCCCAAACGATATCTGAATGAATGCATTTTCCATCACTAACCACATATTCAAAAGCACAAAATTAAGACCTTTACGAGACAAAAAATTGAGTTATGTTCACGAAAAGTGACTTGGAACATTGCCACTATGCCGAACTTCTCAATCTGGAAAATCAAGCGCAATCAATGTGTTCACATAAGTTTGATGTTTTGGAAATTACAGAACTGAACTTTTAATTTTTCATTATTTACATTAGGTAAATTAAAAAATTCCAACTCTCCAGCTAGACATTTTTACTTTAGATTGGCACAAAGGCATAAACTGTGCAGCACCGGCTAGAAGAAAAATTCATTTCTCTCCAAGTTTCCTCATTTTACAGTATGCAAGCATATGGTGAAGGCTATCAGAGAGAATCAGCTTTTTGTTTTACTTTTACATTTTTAGATGTTGCTTCATTATCGTCTGGAGTAGACCCACTTTCTCTACCGGCATTATTCTAAACAGTTTTGTGTTTGGTCAGACGATAGATATTTGAATTTTAAGAAAATCGATTAGTAAATCTGAAGCACTCCAACGCAACTACCGATGGCAGCCTGGTGGAAATGGACTAAGCAACCAGGATAACTGATAAGTGGGAAGGAACGATTTCCAACAACAGTCAATTTATCTAATTGCATCAAGGTTGGCTGCTTCATTGAAAACTTCAACATCTATCAGTTAAAAGGTATTTTCCCACTTGAAATAAGGCTCTCTTTTGAAACAGTCTAGTTACGGAACCTGATTTTAGTCCCACAGGGCATGCTGTATCACACCCAGGCAACCAGTGGGCTTGGAACTGCGGTCAGTCGACGGCTTGATCCGAAGTGAACCGTTATCCTACATTCAGATGTCTCTAGGTCGTGTGTTTGGAAGGATTTCAAATAGTCCCAAGTAGAATTGAATTGGTTTTAACGAAATTACATTTTTAGTAAGCAGGTAAATAATTAAGTTTCCCTATCTGGACAGATATCGGTATCGAGGACATTTAAAAAATAATTCGGGACACCGTCCGCTTTGGTTTCTTAGCTCACCGAGCAGAGAACGCATTACATATGGTAGAAATACGTGGGTGATATTCATACACGGGTTCAGTGCGGGAGTTCTTACGCATTTGTATCAATGAGAGGTTTGCCAAATGTGTTAAACGATAATTAGTAAACATTGTGATGTCCAACTAATTTTTTTAATGTATAACTTTTGACGTGTGTTATGTATCACGATACTGAATCTTTCAATCCATCATCGAAATACTTGTGGTGCACCCTGCATTTAGGCAAGTAGTACTCCGGCCGTGCACATTATAACATAGAGATGAAGGCGGCGAGTTCAGACTTCATCACTTGTGATAAGTCGTGCAATCTGCAAGTGGTAACGAACAGTTTACGAAAATGAAATACATTCTCGTACGGGAAATGTAAGAAATCACTGAAATTACCACTGGTGTCGTTCTACTATTGAATAAAAAAGGATCAAAATTCATGCCAATTCTTTCGGGACTGCAATGAAACAGCGCTGAATCTGAAGCGTAGTGATATATTCTGTGAAAAAAGTCGAACAGGATAACTCACAAACATATGCTCAGTCACGAGTGTGCCAAAAAGAAAATGAAACCTGATAGTGTCTGGGGAGCGTGTTTGAACCCATTCAAGTGTAGGTTGAAATCGAGGCGATATCCAATCAGCAGTCGGATGGAGAATTCACGCTAGATGTATGCCCAACTGGCGTTTAAAATGGTTTATTTTGAAAATATAAGAGGTATTGTACTCGGGTGTTTCGAATACATTCTTGTTTCAGTAAACTATTTGCAGATTGATGCTGTTGAATAAAAACCAGATTATTCAAACTAGTACAGTTTGTTAATAAGCGGGGATATGCTCCCATTTTGTACATTCTAAGTCAGCTTAGAAAACGCAAAACTGATCACACGAAATGTAAGTAGTAATTGGGCCCAAACCAGAAGTTCGAAGGAAGGTTCTTTGAGAAAAACAGAAAAGTTTAGGTATAGAGCTATCTACCGTTAGTAAAACTGTCATAACTTTTCCCCTAGTTTCATTGAATTAGACAATATTTATGAGTAGGTTTCGTGATTACCCTGCATGATAAGACAAACTGATATCGATCGAAGGTGAAAATAAACGGGAAAAATAAAATTTATTTATCAAAAGAAAAAAGAATTCATGTTACCCTTTAATCAGGTATATATTCTGAGATAAAAAAAGATTTCTGATTGGCTTGGAGACTATCATTTTGACATAAAGAAAGTAGAAAAAAGCATTTTTAGAGGTTGCAATTTAATGATTTGTGATCTTTTACTAAATCGTAAGTGCCACTCCTATCCAGTTATTGGATACATGCTCAAATCGTAAAATTTTAAAATGAGTAAGTAAAGGAAACCACATTTAGTTTGGTTTATTTCCTTTGCAGTGATAAGCTAGCCAGGAGAGAGTGAGAAGAAAGCTTACTTCAGTGAAAAATACTTGTCTACCCATTTGCTTTTTGAAGAGCAATTTTAGTCTACGATTTACAAATACTCAGTGGCATTTTGGCATTTTCTATCCATTTGTTAAATTCGACGGCAGGCGGTGGTGCAGTCGGGAAGAATGTCTCGTTGACATGCACACAAATAAACCTTGACAATTTGTGAAATTCGTAAGCAAGCCTATCAGATTAAAAGCTATTAGGTTTATTACTTTCTTTTGAATGGTTTATTATGGTGCTTAGCTGGACTTATCAAAGGATAGAATAAGTTAAAAAAGCTGGGAGAACAGTACACTCCGAGGAATTTGGTGACGACTTTGCAACAGCCAGGGCAATCTTGCAGCGACGTTTCCATTTAGTCTAACGACGAAACCGAGCGCTATCTTGAGTTAGCATAAACTCAATCGTTTCTCAAGGCTTAGTAACCTTGAATGACATTTGCATTGTGACCAATTTTCTATGCACTTCCTGTTCTCCTGTTCTCAGGATTATCTTCCCTTCCATAAAAGTGATGCATCATTTGTAAGAGGATGTCCTCTTTTACTTGAAACAGTGACTCAGTTACATGTTTAAAGCTATTTTTATTTCTGTTTGGCATGCCCATACTCTACTCATCTCTTGAGCTGGGTGGAGCACCATGATGCGCCGCGTTTGAAAGCAACATAATGTATCCGAACAGGGTTAAGGTGCTGAGACCGTTGTCTGTGCTGATTTTGTTGTTGTTAGTGTTGTTATTATTGTATTTATTACGACTAGTGAGTCTCCTACGGTGCAGTTCCATGTTGTCACCTAAATCAAGCGGTTTTGTTCCTTTGTTGCCATATGACGGATGTTTTGCTTCCCGCTGTTTAAGTGGGTGATTCACAGGTGCACACCCCAAACCGGCGACTTTTGTATCCCACTTTTCTGCTCCTCTGCTTTTATCGGTTTCGAATTTCAATAAGAGTAGCATCAGAACAAATAAAGGCACAGTGAATGAGCAGACGAGTAAGTCAGTGAGTGAGCAAACTGTGGCTGAGTAGTTTGGAACTGTTCTCCGTACCACTTTTGTGCGTCGGTCAACAGCATTAAATTGTGAGTATTTTCCGGGTGGTCCGCTTCCCGTTCTCCGTGGTCAGTGAATCACTTTAATCGGATGAAGTTCCGTTGCGCACATTTTATCAATTCTGAGTTGTCACGCAACTTCAGTGGGTAGGTAGGATGTTGGCTGCATTCTTGTGTAGGCGGGAACAAACTGGATGAGGACAGCTACTTTACCCAAACAAGTAACTGTCCAGGAGCAATGGTCGATGAGACATTTGCGTTGCGTTGACCTCATTTTTCGATTGATGACGACAATTAATTAAGATCAACATCAAGTTTCAAGAAATCATGTAAAATGTACTAAAGTACTGACCATTTTAATACCACCGAGAATGGACAAATAATATCAGTATAGTTTTCCAAAAATCATTTCGCTCCGCCGGAAATTCGGGTTCTGAACAACAATTCAAAAGTAAACCCTTGGCCTAGTTATTCCAATTAAAATTCCAATGGGTAAACATGGAAAATAAATCTATTCGCATAATAGAATTGATTAGATTTCTGAAGTCTGTTATCGTTCAAAAATTTGGGGTACCATAAACCTGGTGTTAATTTGCCACTGACTTTGTTTTTAAAACTAAATCAAATACAACAGATAAATTGGATTATGTCTTATATTCTCCTTCCTCCACTGGGAAACGTGGGTAACCAGTACACGTCCATCTGTTTAATTCTCGTTTTTGGATCATCCCACCTTTGGGAAATTGTTTTCATGCATGACCTCCGATGAATTAATAGATGGTATACATCCGCGTGTGTATGCGAGGACACAAGTGAATAGTCGCATTCACAGTCGTCCGAAGATGAGCGAAAACACAGCATCACTTAGATTGACCAAGACAAAATCAAATAAACGATTAGTCAATACGTCACTGGTTCAACCAGCCTTTCCTCTGTTCATTCATTCAGTCACTCAATCAATCAATCAGTGAGTGGGTCACCAGTACAATGGATGGACAGACAGACAGCCGGATACTCCGAGAGTTTACTGATTTGTCAGACAACCTGGCAGCCAGTAGCCAAAGTCCTCTTGGTGCGCTTGAAGATGCGCTTATAATAATTATCCAATTTCTCTAT
The DNA here is from genome assembly GCA_008360955.1 of Fasciolopsis buskii. NCBI lineage: Eukaryota > Metazoa > Platyhelminthes > Trematoda > Plagiorchiida > Fasciolidae > Fasciolopsis > Fasciolopsis buskii. Next base: position 530,658 of record LUCM01001935.1, on the reverse strand, counting down.
TCCAATTTCGATCTCGTGATATGATCTGATTACAGCTTCGATTTCATTCCCCTTTGGATCTTATCGAATTCGGGTCATTGAACGTAACCTGACACACACAGTCCAAGATTAGATTCACGACTAAAATACAAAACCAGGTCAGAAATATCCTGAATGGCCATTCACCGATTATTATGCTCAGGGTAATTTGACTGAAGTCAACTATACCTGATTCCTTGAGAGCATTTGAGTACTGAATTTCAGTACGCTGAAATTCGTGAATAAACTGGTTTTTCCTGATTTTCGGAGGATTCTTCTTGAGTGTATACATTATGAAAAAGGTGTTTTGCAGAAAACGGTTGGGCCAAGCTGTACTGATCATTGGTGAATTAGAGATTTCTAGCAAATAACGGCCCATCCATCGTGAACCACTTTCTGTGGTGTGGTAAAGGTCAGTTTCTTCGATAAATGGAATATATAATGGAGAAACATAGTTCAACTCCAAAATGTCCAGTGCTCCATGAACATTTAATTGACGAAACTTGGAACACAACTCCAAAACATGACTTCCTCCTAGAGTGTTTCACTTCTCGGTCGCACTCACTTGCATAATAATTGTGGGATTCCCAATGAGAATAAACATATGTATATGTATATATACCATGGGAAATTCACTGGGGTATGTATTAGTTTGTTACATCTAAGCAGAACGTAGCTGTAAGGACCACGATTCATCATAAAACGTAATCCGTCAATCATGCTGTCAGTAAGTCATTGCAAACATTTATTTGGGTAATTACAGACTCTGATGATTTTGCCTTTTGGAGCCCGCAAAATCGTCACTTACGAAGATTTACCGTCCTTATATAGATACTCAGGAGACCACGATAGGGATCTTATTCGGCCAACGTTCTGTTGATGATTATTACTCGGAAGTACGAAATCTTTTGCTTCTGGGGGCGATTTTTGTCAGCTACTCACCCCTAAGGAGGTTTTACGTTCCATCCTGTTCGTACCTATGAAGTCTTATTCACAAACGCTTTTTATAAAAGTTTTTTTCGGCAAGCAACGACAAGGCTGGCACTGGTGTGAGTTTGTTAATCAGGCACTGTTGTACCATAGAGTTATTTTGGATGAAACCATTTTGGTGCAACTGCGATATTTTGAATTCCCTAGGGATTCACTTGCATTTGGATGAATTTCTCGGTTTTGTATATTGTGGGGAAGACCGAGTTGCTTTTGAAAGCTGATGGAGACCCATGGAAGCACCCAGTGGAATGAAGGAATAACAAGAGATATCACCTAATTAATAGTATTCATTTACATCTGCTAGTCTGGGGTCTTTTTTGAAGAAAAACGATGGAGTATTTCATTTGGCTCCCGTGAATGTGGTCAAACACTTTCCTACAAGAACGTTGGTTGCATGTCTATTCTGAAGACACTTAGACGGATACAATGTTTTCAGGGGCGACAGGCAGGAAAAGGCTGTACCATGACGTTTGCCCGTCACAACTGGTGTTAACTTTCCATTCTTATATTACATTCTAACAGGTCTAAAATTAACTACTTCTCTGTCCGCTGCAGACCGTGTTACCTCAATGCATTTTTATATTATTTTTTGAACTTTTTTCATTGCTGCTGACAACTAAGGTACGATTTTAGACAGTATAAGGATGACATAGTTAACTATCTTTTTCTTCATTTATTATTGAAATAACAATGTACATCATTTTCAGGAAGGAAGCTGCAGCTAACAAAGGGCTCTCAAGAGGGAAAATTGACCGTCGGTAGGAGGATTCGAAAACGAAACATTCACAACCTTAGCCCTTTGGCCACCGCCGGACAAGATGTTTGGCCTGCTCTCATTTCCTCCTCTACTCATTGTCACCTTACATTCTAAAGACTCAGCCCTGAAAACTACTTAGAGTTAAAAGCAAAATACCCAGTGGTCCCAGTTTGCTCTCTCCCTTACTACTTAAGACGTGTGCACCATGGGGTTTCTTCATTCCACCCTTATATGGTTTATGTTGTAACCGGAAATTTGTCAGAATAAGATCATTTCTCAAGAAAGTATCTAGAAAGTAACGACCAACTACGCGCTCCTTGGCCGTTTTGAAAGGATTCAAAAACATGCTTCTTAGTTATGTTCTAACTGACTTTCAGATGGCATCCAGTACGCATATGAAACATGGCCGTCTACACTTAATTCTCTAAGCTATTATTTCCGCTTTGTTATTTCCGCTGTTGACGGGAAATTCGCATGGCAAGACTTGCTTTTTCTTGAATATGCCGACGCATTTGATCTCTTCTATCACAGTACCCTTGTTCAAACCCTCCTTGAAACATGAGCTGACCCAAATATTTTGAACGTTACTTGAATATTTCTTCTTACAATTAGAATGAGTCTTCACTGCATCCAGTTGCCCCAGGCATTTTCCATCGGACTAGTCTATCCTCATATTTTTTACAGTAATGAGCACCTTAGTTTCCCCAAATTCAATGCTGAAGTCAGTCTTAATCATATGCAAGATAATTTGAGTGAACTCCGCCAATCATTTTCCTCTCTCTCTCTCCCTATTACCATTGGTTTCGAAATGAGTTGATGTCCTCTTTACTAGAGTATGATTCCTGGTATCTAGCTGTATTTAGTAGCCTTCTACAGCTAGCAGTTGGTGTCGAATGCATCTGAAATTGTTTATATATCCATTGATTAAGAATAGGTTTTCCCACAAACATTCATGTACAAAGCATGCTGAATTTGACTTCTTCAAGACGCGAAGGCCCTCCTTGTTGCATTTCAGAACGAGAAATTTCAGAATCCCGTAGCAGTGTACTGTTGGATTTTTTACTTCATGTATCCTTAAATTTTGGCTTCACTACTCTCCAATGTTCTTTGTTGACATGAAAGCGAGTGACTTATTCTTACGGACATAATCTTAAAACCGCTTGCAGGTTCTAGTGGAATCAATAAAGATATAGTTGCTGAATTCGTTGTTGCAAAACAGTGTTGCTTGCGATAAATATTCACCGCGTTTGCAGCCCGACACTAAACAGACTTTTCTCAGCCTTCAGCAAAGCATTTTATCATTTTTCAACTATTTTCACATTTGTACTTCGCCCATCTCCTAACTCTGCTTATTGGAACAGTCTTACTCCTTATGTTGTTTGTTTACGTATTAACCGCGAACTGGTAATTAGCGAGCTCAGAGGTCACCTCCGCTTGCAGTGTCTACGGCATTCAGTTTGATCGCATTACTGTTTCATCATACAGCTTTATTTAGCCAAATACGGATATCCTCAGATATGCGTCGTAGGTTTTGCTTATTGGAGCTGACAATGCACCCCAACTCGGATCATATGAGCACTATCGCACTTGGTTCAACTTGCTTTAGCATTCCAGTAGTTTGTCAGATGTTTCTTCTTTAAACCGCTGGTTTCCAAACTGCTATTATGTTTTCTAGTGAATCCAGGTTATCATTCACACAAAAGCACTCGAGCCATCGCATGGCAATTGGGGTGATATCCTTTTCACCTGCACAACATATGACATCGCATTCTTAACAAGAAATTGTGGCGGATGCCGGTTTTCCGTCGACTGAACCATATTCAACTGCTCACTTGAAGCTGAGGAACTGGCCCAAATAACTTTACGTGAAATAGAAAAACCAAGTTCGAACACGTGACCACATCCATAAAGCTCAGAAAGCTTTTATTTGGGGGCGGTGGCTGAGGGCAGTTTTGACGACGCGCGTTCAATAAACCAATAACTTGACTCACATATCGGTTAACTTGTATCAGTTCCCTTGGTGCAAGGTTTGTCGTGAAATTGGATTGGAAACCGCGCTTTCCCGTCCCAGTTCTATTATTTTAAACAACCGTAAAAGAGCTAAACAAACGCAATGAGCAAGTCTCCAAAAGTACCGAAATAGCCCAAGATTTATTAGGCAAACAAATGCTTTTAACTTTCTTGCGCCTAAAGCAGAGATCCACGCGGCACCCTGAAGCGTACGGCGACGGGACCAGGAAATGAGAAACAATAAAAGCCAATTGGGCAGCAATTGCTAGCACAGTAACGAGAAAAGCAAAACACTGACTAATGATTACGTTTCCCAGACGCGAGTGAGGTTTGTAACTGCTCACAATCGTCTTTTTGTCGAAAACGTATGTAAATTGCACTCATTAAAATGAACATATAGCGCCAATCGGTTATTGTTAATTTTTCGGTAACAGGCAAATTAACTTGGAACTGACAGGTACGGAGTCTGTCACTGTAAACCGTGTGGAAAATAGCAAGTGAATCTCAAAGCTAGAGGGATAGGGGAAAACCCCAGCCTCCCAACCAATGAAAATTGACTCAGGAAGACGAAAGAACTTGATTTTGTATATTTGAACGAAAGAGGGGCTAAAGAATTTTCCTGCTGAGATGCATCTATTTTCACCTTAATTTGTTATCATTTGGGTTTAGTCTGTGTGGAAGAATTGAAAGGGAATCCATCCAATCTTTGAAAAACAAACTCCGGATGAATAGCTGCTATGTTATAGATGTGAGCAAACTGTCGCAGGTGGTTGGAGATCACAGACCGAAATTTACTGACCAGAAAGAAGGGTGAAACGAGAGCACTAATCGTTGTGCAAATAAGCCTTACGGATCGGTATCGTTATCTAATATGCACATTGACATATTCATAGACCCAATTTCAAGCACCGGATCAATAACTTATGAGCTCCTCAGCCAATAATTTTAAGCTTCTTGATTTGTGAATGCATCGGCGGCCGAAGCATGAATGGCGGAATTTCGGCCTTGTGCTCATGAACATGCTTTTTCTCAAGAAAACCTTGTTTGCACAGAATTATTATTTACAAAATCACTAAACTGTCGAATGGGCATGAAAGTTTTGAAGTGGATGTAGATAAAAAATGTGTACGTGAGAAGGCGGTATCAGTCGGGAAATGCAGCTGGTTTGTGTACCTAGGTGGGATTGTTAGGATTGATCTCTCCGCAAGCATCGTCCTCTTATTTGTGATCCAGTACCACCGTATAAGCAAAAAATAGACAGACATTGGATACTTTTCACAATAATTTGGTTTTCACAGCAACGAAGTTTATTCATGCACCAAATGGGTGACATAGTAGATTATAGTGTACATTCTTCTAATTTATCCTGACCAGCGCCAATGAATTTTACTTTGCATTTTTTTGAACTACTGATTTAACGTCCATTGGTTACCAATCAAGCAGGTCATTTCCCGGAACCACCCAAGAGCCTCAGCCTACCGCAATAGTTGATCTATTTACTTATTCCACATGAACGCGCTTATCGTTCAAATCAGTGACCTGGCAACTTACTAACCAATTTGACCCTAAAAAGGTAATTTGATTTTCAGTGTTCAAAAGTGTTCTTGCACCTTGATATGTTGCCTAATTATCACCGTCGGTAGCTGACTCAGGTCGGTCTATCTGTCTGTCGAAAATTGATTAATCATAGGCTTATCTATTTGCTGCAGCTATTCGGGTAACTCTAGACAGCGGGAATCAACTCTTATCATTCTTCTGCACAAGATCAATTTTTCGCCTGACATGACGCAAATTTAGTCAGTTAGAACTGCCACAGACGTTTTACTAGGATGACTAGGCGGTCTAAGCCCAAATCTCACTAGGAGTCTTTTCCAAGAGGGAGCAGTCTGGAGTTTCATCCGTAAGTGTTTTGGAGCCAATGCTCATCAGGAGTGAATTTATGCTGGCAAAATTTCAGACATCGAGATGACAGTGGGAGGCATTCCACAACGACATACATTAGCAGGAGGTGGCTGGCTTGTTTTTCTGGGCCTCCTGGTCTGATGCGAGAAAAAAATGTTGCCTTACAGCACGCAATAGGAAATACAATTTTCGAGGTGTGCACAAAATGTGAAATTTTCTGACTTCTTGGCAGAAAGAAGAAAATTAAAACTCGCATCTTGGTATTATTTCCCGTGTCTTCAGTTGTCACAAAACGTGGGCTTAGAGAGGAACCCCGGAAAGCTTTTCAGACTGAAAGCGGTGTTGACCATTGGTATGACGGCTTTTTTGACTCATCAGACAAAACCCTGGTTGGGTAGGATTGCATACGTAAACAAAGCAAAATTGGGAAAAATATGTGCCCGAACAAAAGTCATTTGTTTACCCGCCAAGATGTCCTTATGCTGGTGAACAGCCGATACTGCAACTGGCAGTTTACACATTTCCCTTCACATATTCGAGAACTGGAAGAAAATCGATAAATATAGAAAAATATATTGGTCAAACGAAACTGTATCTCATAGTTACCGTGGAAACGTATTTTATCACCTCCGTCGTATACTGAGGCCTTTGCCCGGAAAATATGTCATGTTCACGATTTCAACAGTTTTGCTGTGCCTTGACATGAGATAAAATTCTTTTTTTCACTTAATGAACTTATTCATTTCAATAGGAGTCTAGCTGTCCAGGTTCAATGACTCAAACAACTATGAAACTCAATTGTTTGATAATAATCTGTTATTATAACCGCAGCGACGCAGGTTATGCCAAAAGTAATGCTAACTTTTGAATTGCATTTAACAATTGCCGGATAATCCAGAGATTTTTCACAGTTCATGAATACGGGCACCACGTGAACACCGAATTAGACAGTGACCGATTTCGTCAGTGCGCCAGAAAAAAACATTGTTTCACTTAAACGGTGGTACATGGAATGTGTATTTGGTCACATCAAGCTGGGCTGCATTGCGTTCAACTTCCTCTCGCAGCATTTGACGCGTACACCAGGGTATTTGGGATAAGCCAACAAGCCCCACAGAAATCATCTTTTGAACACATCCATATCTCATTGTGCATTTGCAGACGTGGCTGAGTTACATTGGTCGGTTTTACTAGAAACTGCACGAGTGCTGATATGTTTGACAAATGTTTTTAAAACAGCTCTGAAGGTGTCAAAAATGGAAAAAATTGATCAACTGGATTATCAGAATCTCACAAAAAAGCTTTTGTTCTCATCTTGTTATACGGATCATTCATTCATTTGGAGCTCCGACTAAATTGAAACAAAATATGTGGCCATATATCAGCCTATAAGCAGAATGGACGTAAAGAAACCCGATGACATTAAGAAAAGCCTCTCTGTATTGTGTCAAATCTTAAACAGTTCAACATTGCAAGCTGTTTTAAAGTGTTCAGCCAAACTTGCCAAATCAGCATGTGTTCCAAAATTACTTTGCCTTCGCTTCATTGTACTAGAACGTTTTAGTGAGCATTTCCGAAAAACGTGGCGACTGAATACTCCAAAAGTTGTATGCAGATCTAAGATTTTATTTGGGACACTAACGCTGGCATTTTATTTGTTCATATGGTATATGAAATAAGGACGAAACAGGCCACCTCCCTGTTTAAGTTGGTGTCTAATTTTGTGCTTCAACCTACTCATGGGTCTTCGTTGTTCATGTGAGTTACCCGTAAATCAGTGATATTTCTATGCTCATTGACAGTGACAGTTTTGACATAGTCAGCTAAGAATGATTGCATAGTCTAACTACTTGCAGAGGTCTGGTTTCTAAAACAAAATTATCACTCTCAACTAAATCAGCATTTCCTAAAAAGATGTCGTTCAAAATGCTTTTTATGGAATCACTCTTCATAAATTTCCGGGCATTTTTGTTGGAGCCTTTATGGAACGTGTTCTAAGATTCTAGCAGTTTGAGGCACATGCGTAACATACACGTTTTACACATCTAAAATGGTTTTGGATGAACTGAACTTAATGCTTATAACTATCGGGTGATAAACATTTTGCCTAAGGTTTTTCATGAGACAACTTGAAAATGGTTCACCAGAATTGACATTTAAGAGGTGGATCTTTAACTAATAGCTTCATTTTGCTTCAAATTGGCTGCTCAATTTTTGAGAAAACATCTTTCATGCACTATCAAGTTAACTTGATGTATGTCTATTTTTGTCGAAGATGGCGTGATTCATAGTCTAGTGTATCAGTGCATCGGTGTTGGCCGGGACTGTATAACAACCGTCGCATTCTCGGCTCAAACCCGACTTTTCCAACTGGAAGACACGTATTTTTATTGCGTCACTAGCCTCGGTCACGGTAATTAAAGTTATCCATTTGTTCTGGTACTATCCTTAATCATAGCAAAGAATGCCCGACATCTTCAAAGGAGACCGCGAGAAACGCTCCGCTAATTCAAAACGAATGTCTTTTGTCAGTTCTGGTCTGCTCTGTAGCCCTGGCAAATATCCCATTTAACATGTCCTCATGCATATATCCCGCATTTAGTTGTATGTATTGTGTGAGGCTGGTGTTATTTTGTTCTGCTGGATGTAACAGATTGGAATGCCCGACGCTCGGTTGGAGTTAATAAGAAGTTTGCGTACCCTTCTTCGAAACTCTCTGGTACTGATATCAAAAGCGACACCTGAACAAACAACTCTGTAAATCATATTAGCGTGTAATTTTACTGGTGGCTCACTGGTAACATGAGCACCTAGCTGGAGGGCTCTGGCTGAAGCCCATATGAACTCTGATAACAGCAAAAATGTAGTCTGTTGCTTCAAATTTTAGGGTTGCTGGACGCCCTAGAATTACGCTCGAGAGTAGTCAGGTAGGTTGCGCTCACTCAGTTTCTTTCGTTATTGTTTGAAACTAGCTTTTGAAATTACCGTGTTCTCATCTAAGTTGGCTATTTTAAGTCCCTTTATCTAGTCTGCTCACCTAATTCATTGGAGGAAGGAAAATTCAAAAAGGATACAGTCATTTTTTCCTGATAGTGCAGCTCACTGACCCGTGGACAAAGCAATTTACCGTTCCACGCAAGTATAAGTATCAATCACTAAAGGTTAGATGACGTCGAAATTTGTAACTTCTCAGAAGGTAATTCTACTGGCACAACATCAATTTGTTTTACAGGTCTAGATTTGAGAAAGAAAATAAATAGGAAAGATGGTCTCGAAAATGCCATCTTTTTGATTGTGGTTGTCATCGAAACACCACACTCAGTATGCTCCATCGTAATGTCTGCGCACAATCTAAAAGATAACCAGTATAGTATACAAATGCAATAAAAAATTCAATTATCTTGATCAGCGCGATGATTATCTAATCATTTGTTTTGTGTGCAACGCAACTCGCAGTGGCCGAAAGAATAAACAGTTACCTCAAGGGACCATAAAGCATCGCTCCGGATAGAAGAGGAGGGTAGGGACCCATGTTAAGATCGATTGTCGAACATGTGATTGACAAAGACCATCATGCAGACATCAGATCTGTCTTACGTATTGCTAACCGAATACCTCCTGATTGATCCAACCTCATAACCCTCCACCTTCAGGGATGCAAGTGTCTACAAACATTCACTTATACAACAACCCTTGCAATCATCTCGCGGAAAACAGTGATCCAGACGCAGCCAAATGTGGACCTTCACCCTGTGCAGCGAAAATGAGTCACGCAGACGGAGCGATATATCTATAGTAACTGCTGCTACACACTGATGGATTCACGTGAGCATGTGTGGATTTATTTGCCTAACTGGATAAAGACATGGGTATACATCCTAATCTACTTGGGAATCCCCAAAACCCAATAAGCTTCGACCTACTCGATTTCATGATTCTCGCAAGTTAGTTAACGAGTTCATATAAATAGTGTTCCCCGTTAGTGTTGAGTCCTCGGTATTCAAAATACCAGAGTTCAGCCTGCCTTGGTGTGCAGATTTTGACCTTGAGAAACAAATATTTTGGAGCCTTTTTGCTTAAATATGCTTTTCTTTTAAATGAGGAAACTTCCCATCGCGCCACAGCCCAGTGAGCAAGTTTTATACAAGCATATCGTGAAAGTCTAGTTTCTCTTTGCTGAAAAGGCAAGGTTCTTCTCTAAAGAAAATTCTTCCCCGGGATGAGAAACGTTTGTTCAGAGACCTTTCATTAGCAAGAAAGATATTCTGTTTGTCTTCACTTAGCTGATAATAACGGCAGACAGAAGAAATGATTGCTTCATTTACAGTAAATGTACACTTTCCCTACTATGGGAAGACAAACTGCAATGGATCTACATTTGGATCAATTCTATCGGAAAACTCACGGTCAGCTTCGAACACAGTTTGTTGCCTTACACCCTCACGAATCTAAGGATGGCCACAAAATGTGAGTATAACATGTCCACAGTTTCTCATCCAGTAAATGAAACTCATGGATAGCTTACCGCTCTTTTCGGTGTTCGTCCAATGTCAAAGTAAAGTAAGGAAGTTGGAAAGTACAAAATCCTCACATTTCATGAAGGGGACTAAATCGAATGGGAAAATACTGATAAGGGGGAGGACATTTGTCCAGTGTGCCTGGATGGGAGAGCATGCACACTTGTCATTTTTTGTGTTATCTCGTTAGAAAGAAACTGTCTGGCCTATTGGGCAAGAAATGTCTCCAGCCGTGGAGTGACTGAGCCAGATTTCGAGTTTTGCAAGACATTTCGTTGAAAACCGTTTATTCGGAACCCCTTATTCATCCTTATAAGTGTGAGAAAGCATGGAGATTCAGATCAAGATTAACCGAGAAATTTTCCTCGTACACGTTCTTTTCTAGGAAAATAAAACGGCGAAAGCGTGGAATAACATTTATCAAATGGTTTCAAGAGTTCACTCGTATGTTTGATATCCCGGTTTTAGTTAACTTGATGTGATTTATCATTCAACACTTGGTGAATGTTGCTTTGTTTTTTCCAATATTCTTTGTCCAAAATGATGGTTTACGTACCCTCGCAGGATTTTCTCTATGAATGTAGCAGCAAAAAACGTCATTTTTCAGGAAGGCCAAAGCAGCCAACATAGGACACCCAATTAGGGAAATTGATAGGCTGTCTGAGGATTTGAACCCCGATCTTCAGGTTGAGACGTCACGACGTTGATCATTTCGCTACCGGCGCGAAGACAGTCCAAAAAGATATTCGAGTACGACCAAGTGCTCCTTGCAAAGATGGAGTATGGATAACCATCAGTCCAACTGATATTTGGTAGGCTGTGTACATCAGAAAAAATAAATGGCAGCTTTTAAACGGGTCCTGAGTTCCACAACTAAGGACCACATTGTATATCGCAACGACCTAACCGAAAAAACGGAGTTGTACAAGACTAACTTCTTTTGACACACCATCAAATAATGGACTTGGTTATCGCTTTACCTATTCACTGAGAACCACAACTACCTGTATGCTTGTTCTGTCCCAAAACTATTTAGGTCCACGACTACGTCAACTGTATCGAAGTAGAGTTTCCACGCGCTGACGACTCCCCCTCTGGGTGAACAAAACTTGCGTTCTTTATCGGAGTTCTTTCCTTATCACTTATTTTTTTCTAAAGTAGTATCAATTCATACTAACAGGCGTTGGATGTCAGAATGACATTGGTCATGTATTTGAAGGCTAGTTAATAGACAGAAATCCTTGCAACATATAATCTTACTACGAGTAGGAGAAAGTCCTTTTTCGTCTAATTCCATGAGGTACGTGACGTTATAGTTACATTTCGAACAAGAACAAACATCACAATTTTGGATTCCGTGTGAATTATTAACAAAAGTCACAAAAACCTAGAAACACAAAGGAAGGTGAATAAATGTGCGGAAGATTAAATATCGATATTTCTGGAGACGCGTGAGATCAGTTGGCCATCCAGGCCAAATTTTCTGCCGCATAGATGTGGATTTGCACATTGAAAAGCTTGAAGTCAGTGTTCAGCTTGTTTCACAATAAACCCGAACTCTGATGTACAAACAAGAGATATTTACCTTCCCGGACTTTGGCCAAGAATTGATGACCAGTGTAGATTTTAAAATTGAATATAGAATACAAAGGCACTGGTAAAGCAATACTGATGGTTGAGCTTAACTATGAAAGAGTACTCTTCAAGTTTCTGCCTTTCTTTAGTCAAACGCATCTAAAAAGGTGCTTGTGAATTCAGCGAATGCCTGTCAAGTGGGTACTAATCAGTTGCGATTTTCTACTGTTGTTATTTAGTAAAGACTGCTGAGCGTTTGCTCGGATCTTCTTAAAATGCAATTAAAGATAGCTTTACATTCAACTCACGCTGACGACGTGATCATTCTCCAGTCACTCGGTCAGCTCTTATGCTGAAGACCCATTTTCACCGCTAGTTTTACTTATTTTCCAAACTTTTGGACTTTGCTTCATTCTCTGCTTCTTGCACATCATTTATAAAACCCAGGGAACTTGTTTTCGCCAAGATAACAACGATTAAGTTTGCATAGACGAATTTATTGAACGAAGCGTATCTAAGCATGAAAACAGCTTTGTGAATATTTCTGATTCAGCCTACGATCGATTTCAGGTCAGCATTCAGGACGTGTCATAATGAGAATCCGATTAACCTGTAGCATCCTCCATTTTTCTAGTTCCTAGGTACTATTTCTTTGATGAGACAAAACACATTTTCTTTTCTCATTTTAGCTGCCAGTGAGCCCTTTTCTTTTTGATCTCTCATGGTGTTTCGGACTACTTGAAAAACACGCCTTAACACAGCATTTATGCGACCCCAACAGTTAGACTGCAGCATGTCAGCCATTTGCCTTAAATATAAAACAAACTTAAATAGACGCAATTTTTTCCATGCGAAACCGTGTGCATGTGCTTGCGCTTGTGTAACCGTTTTAAATTTGATCGTGCGCTCGTTTGCACGCAAAATATGGACTTACCATTAGCGTTATTTTGCCGAAATTTAATATTATTATTTCCACGTCTAAAATGAGGTCAACTTTGTATATCCTTTATTCGATGCATCAAAACATGGCATAAAATAGTAGAATTAAGTAATTATATATATATATATGTATATCCCCGTGCCTTTTAAAAAAATCTAGGATATTTTTTAAAAAAATGGAGGGACAATTTTCAGGTTTGTTTTCGCTAACCACCGAATGCCGAATGGCATTACGTACCAGTCAAGAAATGATTCGGTAACCAAATAAGCTTCTGGTTCTAGGCTGTGCGTTTTATTCCACAACCTTTTGTGTACCGGGTTAGGCCACTTTACTTCTGCTTATCGACCAATCTTGATCGATGATAGCCCAAATCTGACTGATTATCTCATTTATTCCGAGATCACGCCCAACCTCAACCCCCTAATAACAAAATACAGAGCGTTCGGACCAATCGGTACAGAACAAATTCGCTCCAAGTGAATTTGGTGACATACGCAGACAGGAAATTGCCGTGCCGGACAAGTGACTAAAGAAATACAAAAAGAGCAAACCTGTCCTCCATCGATTTATAGCCTCATCTGAGACCAGGAAATAATGAATGACTAGGAAAGTTGAGTACTGCTGCATGCATGCTGGTTCTCAACTTTACAACGAGACACGTTTAAAGAAAAATGGAAACGGAAAAGCTTTACATGTTGATTAACTTCATCACTGCAGTCATTGAAGCAGAACAATCAAAAGTAATCCGAGTTCTTACAATCAAACCATCTTCATCACTGCCTATTCGACAGGATATACTGACTGCTAAATAGCGAGTATCATTCAGTTCGGTAGTGCCGAACAAAAACTAAACGACGGAGGTAAATTTGATTTTGCTACATTTAGGAATGTACGTCGCGATTCTGAACGCTTGGTCACTGTCAACCAAGATAAAGTAAACAGACTTCGGATCGCAATCATTTGATGGTTACATTCAAATGATCTCAATTCTGTTCCGACTAGATTTTACTTTATCTGCTTATACATTCTGAGTGCATTGCGTCGCTATTTCAGACGAGTATGAAAACCAACGTGGTGTTTTAGGAAGTTGCCGGGAAGATCATCTCTGAATGCTCTTTGCTAATACCGAACTGTTACGTATTCACGATTAAGGTAATTTTAGGAGGTACATAAGTGATGCTCAATGAACTAAGCTCTGCAAAAGATATTACAATACTATGAAGTTTGGTGCACGTAACCGTGGTCATGAATAAAACCTGTTAAGGAATAAATGGCCAACATTTTTGCGAACATCGCGATTGCGGAAAGGTTAAAACTCTCAGGTTTTACTTTAACTGAACCACATAAACTAGCTTCACAAGTGCGGAAATAAAGACTGCTTTCCAGTCGACTGAGCCCTCATTACCGTAAATGTTCGAGTACGATTAACTTCGATGAAACATTTTGTCCGTGGAAAATTTTGTTGAAACTTTGCCTGAGAAATAGAAACGTGTATGAGTTGATTTCTTTCACAGTTAAGCGTTTTCTCTTCTGAAATTCAGCTGTTTCATGTGTATCTGAATCAGAAGAAAGGATGTTGGTACAGTTTTAATTTACTTTTTTAAGAATACGCAAATGCATTCTGAAAAGATTGTTTTTGATTTTTCTCCTTGCGTAACATAACTGGAAGTACTTGACGTTTCGGTCGGATCTCACTGGAGTGGCAGCGGAAAATGTTAGTCTTCTGATTATCAAGAGGAGAACAGCCACTTTTTGATAGGAATACCTCAATGGGCTCTGTTTTCTCTTGGCGATTGTATGAGAATGCAAATGCTTTGGACTTAGGCCTTGAATTCCTAGCTTTTCCAAAATGGGACAAGTTTCACTTACCCAGGCAAGAACGTAATTAAAAGTAACATCAATTTTGTTGGACTGCATCGCTCTAGTGACAAAAGCAATGAAAATAATAATAAAAGTATGCAGAGTCCTTGCTTTGTAGATGCACGCCATTGCTTCTGCATTTACACTCTTTTATGGTAGCATTTCAGTGTTCTGTTTACTTCCTAACAATTCATGTTCAGATGGCGTTCGGGCTACTGTTCAAAATAGATTACCCGTTTTAGGGCTATAAGGTGGATCAAACAATGACTACAAATGTTGCGTTTATAGTTCATTCATTGGAAATATTGGGTTGCAACTCGCCAAAACGGAAGCGAAAAGGGAAGTTTGTAAGCAAAACTAGTTAAAGTGGGTTTGTTCTACTGAACTTTTGTATTTGCATTTACGTTAAACGTTGGAGAACCTGGTCGTGTTTCTTTATTATTAGCTAGATGAAAGGAAAAATATGACTGGCCGTATTCAGTTATGCTGTCACTTGGTCATTCCTAATACAACAGCAACGTAGCCTATTTGGAGTGGTTCGTTATCACGGTGTATCGAGAATCCTTTTGTCCTAGTCAATACTTCAAAAATGAAGATAGAACAAGGTCAATTCATATAATGGACAAGGGAAATACGTCGTATCCTGGATAAATCAGCCGGTTGAACTAGGTGCGCCAGTGAATATGACAAAGGCATCCGTATTGTTGGATCAAAGTGCTGTGCACAGTTTGATTGAATCATCTACCAAAAGAGCAGATTAGGTTCCGAAGAAACAGCAAAAATAGCTTGTTGTTCTTCTCTAATTCCCCATCGTGCAATAAAAAGAGACGGCCAAAAAACGGATTTTTGGTCGACAAGAAATCTTCCCTTGTCTAAATTCGGATCTCTGCCAACGTGAAAGGATCATGTGCAGCCCATTAATAAGGCGAAGCAAGAATACACCGTGGGACGTTCTTTCTCACAATCAAAGCAAATGAGGCAAAATTGTACCTTGTTTTGTAGGTGAATTGTGGGAGGAATAGGTTCGTAGACCGAAAAACATGATTAGGTTTCCCAATATTTTAGGTCATTTTTTTCCCCAGAGAACAAGTACGCGACCGCTTGGGGTAAGATTATGAAAACAAACTATCAAATGATTGGTGTGGTAAAATAATTTCAATGCAAGTGAACTGCTAAAAATACTATCAGTATTCCATGGAGAACAATATTTCTAAAGTGGCTAATAATAGCACATGCAGACAAAACAATTCGCGATTTCAAGATCTCCGTGCTGGTCGCCAGGTAGGCGACAAACGACGCATGTGGCAAAATACGTTCTCGAGTAAGGTGTCAGGCTGGTTTAGTTCAGAATATGCACAGCTGACAAGGGACGAAAACGGTGGTAAAATGCCAAACCGAATTTGTGTTCCGTATGGTAACCACGACCATAACACCGTCTAAAAACGATTGGGGAAATCGACAACAACACTACAGGTAATTTTGGAAATGATCAGTGCCACTGCTTGTAGAAAGTTCGAGGTAAATTTGAGAATTTTAACGACTGCAAAATGTTTCGCTGAAAAACTCATGAGTAATTCATCTGTCGATAAAACTGCTCGTGCCGTGTGCACGGGTAAGAAACTCAATAAAATTATCCATGATAACTCTTTCAGACATTTAGCCCACCCTCTGTCAAATCTAATAACTTTTATAAATGGTAACAATGGCTTTGTGGTGGCAATGTTTTCTTGAGCTAAAATGGCTTGTCCCCAGTTAGACAATGCGTGTCTGTTCTCAGGATTAAAACAAAGTACTGCTACGATCGTTCCCTATCACATTCACTATTCTTGTTTTGGTAACAAGTTGTCGTTAAAGGAACTTTTATTCAGGTGTTCCGCTGAAGAGAGGACCGACTCTATGTGACTGACAGTGTATAAATTTACCTGTGTGATGCCCCAACATTCGACATAGTTTATCCTCGTTTTCAGTAGATTCGTCCATGATTTTCTTTCGGTTGCATGGAATGCAAACAGGACTGTGGTATAACATTTGTATGAAACTATTTAAAGGAACCGCTAGATTACCTTCGGGATGCAAACAGAAGTAGGTCTTCTGTTTACTTTTGGGCATCAGTAACTGGAAAAACCATATTTGATAACATTTTTCCGCGACGTTTAGAGAAAAGTACTGTAGCCAAAGAAGTTCAATTACTGACCAATTAGAAAAGCAGTAACACCTGCGCTGCTGTAGGGGATCGTTTTTTAATAAACACTGCCAGTGCTCACCAACATCGAAAGGAGCCCGCAGGATAGAAGTTAATTTCCGTGGACTCTCTCCCTTGGAAATGACAGGATATTGGAAATTTTAAAAGTTCGTTGCCATTACTGGGAGTACTTATTTCGACATCTGAGTCGGCAAGTCACACTTTCTAACTCATTCCGCTTTTCCAAAATCGGTTGGCAAAGTCAGTTTAGTTGCCATAGTCCATCCCTTCTTAGGAGTATTACGAATAAAACTGCCCATCCGCATGTGGTGAAGCACCTCAAGTGAAAAACAGCCAATGAAATTTTCTTGATAGGAAACCTTTGTTCTGTAGACTAAAACAAGGCAACTCTTCTTTTCTCAAACGCTGTCGGACGGTAATCCATTCTCCCGGAACCACCTTACAGCACCGACAGTAGGCACTTATTTGGTCAAAATAATCGCATCATCAAAATAATTTTTTAAGATATGGCGAAAAAAGAATATGACTAGTTAACAGAAATTTGTCCGTCGTGGATCGGGGAACCGTGGAAATCGATTAGACTCCAACTGTAACGAATCTGGAACTCTATTTTCATAGCACGTTCTGTCTAATTTGAAGATTGTAGATGTTTGGTCGTCATATCGGATAGCCTGGTCAAATTCACCACAACTGCGGCCACAAGGCATGGATTTTGTCAGTGTAAGAAATGGGCAAAATAGCCGCATGATACAATCAATTAGTTAAATGAACTAGTTGAATAATCGATCACTGAGTGGTGACTAGAAAAACCCATACCAGCGGTTTGTTTTGATCAAATAAACAAGAACTTTGATGTCTACCGTACTTGATTTTTCTCAATAGAGTTAGTGGGAGCTATCAAAAAGAATCGGAAATTAAACACACAAACGGTTGATAGGTCGATATAAGACCGGATATTTCTTCGATTTCCGGCATTAAAAAGCTCACTGGAAAAGCAACAGGGATTATTATCGTCTGAACCAACTGGGTACAACATAAAGCTATTCACGGGTAAGCTTTCTTGCTAAGGTCGCATCTTAACACCGTGAAAAATTTGAAGTCACACAATGAACTGCGTCGGTCGACACTACTTACATCTTTTCACGACTGCCAATTTCACGAGCGACACCGAACTCGTCAAAATCACACAATATGTCTATCAAAAAGATCCTTCGGAAGCAATGTTACGAGTGAGAAAATTCGCGAAAGATTTGTAATTTAATTTTATGATTGCACAGGTGACTGCTATGTTTAGATCAATCAAATGTGATTATCACTTACCATTCGGAAGAGTAAAGTAGGCCACAATCAAAATGTTCAACACAAACAAAAAAGACTAGAACACTGAATAACCTGATACACCGAAAGGGACCATCGGTGGATGATTGTTACCGGAAAACTCCGTGTCAGGGGAATGCAGTGGAAATGGATTACACATACTACAAGGAATATAGCCATCTGTCAAATTATAACCACAACTTTTCCTTGTGTTTGTCTCCCAATTGAATGTTAACATTACTCGGCAAAGGAAATTTCAGATGAAGAGAAACATATCCGTGGTTGCCGAAGGCAACGTCTGACACTTACGGTTCCTTTTTGTTCGCAAGTCGTAGTGTTGTTTATCATTAGATTGTTCCTGAAGTTTAAGAAACGAGGACCTGGTAAAAACGTTTTATTAAAATAAAAGTACTGTTCCTGATTTTTGGATTAGATTCCCGTTTGCAATTTAGTTTAAGGCCAAAGAGTAGCCGATAAAATACCCTTAAACATTCTTGATAGCCATCAGTGAGAATCCTATGGTTGCGCTGTTTTATGTTTAGTCTAAATAGGCAGGTACGGTAAACAGGTGTTTTTCTGTTCAAAACCAGTAATACGTGACATCATTCACTAGGAAACTTCCCTCCGCAATAGAAACGTCGGAGTGAAAATTGATTTTCGAAAAATACTGACATTTGCCAAGCTGTCGAAACTTTTACCAGTGGATTTTGTCTTCTGTTCTCGTGATCTCCGACTTCATTTTGGCTTTGGATATATATCAGTTATAAGTCGAAATTTAGTTCGCAATTATTGTGAGTCTTACAAATGAAAATACCATTTCGAAATAAGTCGGAAAAATTTTCGGTGTGATCCAGCTCGAGGTGAGAATAAGTTACTGAATTTACTTTCTTTCAGTTTCCGAACTGCGGGCGAGCATTCGTAGGTACATGCCTGAAAAAAACGAAATGATTACAATGTCCAATCGGGCCAACGCTCGTTCAAAGGATTCATATCTGACTCAAACTGAACTGGACAACAAATGTGAAGATGCACCTGAGCCAAGAGTCAGCAGACGCATCAATCAGGCTCACAGATTGCACATTCAAAATCTATATGTCATTCAAAACCCTACCTGCTACAATTGTATCAGCTTACCGACTGGCTAATTCGGAAACAAGTCATTCCGAAAAATGTTGGACCAATCGGAACTGAAAGCGTAACACATTTACGGTCACCGAAATTGGAGTTGATAAATTTCATCAGGACTAAAGCCCAAGACATTTGTGGTCTACATGCGCTCCACTGTTTGGTAGGCACTAATTCAGTTCGGGATAGAGCGGAATCAGGCATACATTTTCGATGAATTGTCGTAAATCAAAATAGGACCCCTAGCTTGAATGGTGCATTTCAGTAACTAATCTCACATTTTGAACGGAGCATGCAAATACGGTTACTAATAAATCCTTCTGCTGCACGTACACGCTCGCACAACACCTCGAGGAGTCCACGGGGAAAAGTTGGCAAATATCAAGTTGCCCGACATTGGATCTTCACTGCGAGCGTATTTTCTTCACCGCTGAGCCAAAATGACCACCAGCATCAGTGTTAAGTCAAATTTGCATAAATTTGACCGATCTGTCCGAGTTTGGGTGAATCAGAGAGCTATTAATCAATACCCATTTTTTGCTCTCTTTCCCCGCAAACGTTAGACCATATTGTTCCGTCTTTTTGGTTAGTTATTTGCTATCGTTTACCCAAAATCGTGGTTTAAAAACTGTCACTAATTTCGATGTGATTTTAGTTTAAGCTAAACAAACCAGTACAACTGTTTCAATCATGTCCAATTATTTTTCGTTTTAACATACTTCATTTGCACGGATAAATCCCCTTGTCATTGGGCCTTGTGATATAGGGTTGTTTTGTTGCATCACAGGATAACATAAACATGCAAACTTCAATATTTTCCAGACAACCCTACACTTTATTTGATCAGCTAATGTTTCCAAATCTGTAAATCGGAAAAATCAACTATTGTTTTTTTTTCAAACTGAATAATGCGCAGCCCACAGCGAAAGTTGTTGTTTGTGGTTGGCACCAGAGGTGTAATAGTCCTTTTTATTTATGACATGAAATCACCGAACAAGTTTGTCTTCTCCGGATTTCGCGGCAATCGAATCTGAATGGTTTTACAGTAAAGTGCATAGGTCAGGAATTATTTAACTGATTCAGATTTACGCTTGCAGGTGATTCCCAGGATATGATGCAGTAGCACATCAAACTCTGAAACTGTCGCTCATGGTATATGTAGTCACTGATCATTTGACAACAAATATTTGATGCACAAATGCAAAAATGCCTTGCAATTTTTAGGAACGTTTCAGTTTCGCCGGATGAAAATTTCTGAGTTTTGCAAAACATTATTTGCAGACGGTTTTACTAGTTGTTCCCTTTAGTCATATTTTCTTGAGAAACAGTTTTACTGAGATTGCTAGAGGTAAACTAGTGTGATTACGAGACCTGGTGGCTTGCTTCCTATCTATCGATTTCCTTACTGAGATTCCCTAGTTCAAAGTTGGCAACTGGCAAATTCCATTTTGCTTACAATAAGTGTTTATCACTTCACACAAATCGTTATCTGTGACCCAGAATTTTGATGGTAAATTTTGTTCTTGTGAAAGTCTGGTAGTTGATCTCTAAAGGTTGGTAACTGGGTTTTGTGGTATATAAAAATTGCTTCCCGGGACATTCATGGGTTGGCCGTTGTTTTCAAGGTTATATTTTCTTGAACAGCTAAGACGTATGTTAGCAGATAATAGCGATTTGAGCCGACAGCTTTCCATAGTGATTAGTTCACGGACAAATTTATCGCAGACTTTCGCCCGACAATTAACAAACCTCTAATCAAAAACCAAGTTGCAAGCAATAAACCGGTTGCTTATATGCTTCTGTGCATTGTTTAGATTTTTGACGCATAAAATTCAACCGGTTTTCCGTCAAAAATCCATTGGCAGATTCTTTAGACTCAAGAGGCTCGGTATCACGCCCAACTCCAGCGCAATCTGGGATTCACTGATTTTCCTGGCTATTTCTGGGTCTAAAAGAAGTAAGGATTTCAAATCAGTTATTCAGATGTTTCCAATTTTCCCATAAGTTTTCTTTCATAGAACCTATCACTCCCTTGTCGTTTATTGTAAATCGTATTAAGTTTCACGTGTCCGCATGATTGCGAATGACGGAAAACGAGTATGTGCATTACACTGAGTTGTTTCTCACTGTAGTCTGTGAAATTATTCGGAAGTTTAAGAGTGGGCTTGTACATTAAAAAGCTGCACTATTGCACCGCTGCAGGTATCCAGAATATGTCGATGTTGGTCGATTTCGTTAAATGCATCGTTCTACTATTAGACAAATATCATAGCGTTAACACGCATTCGCATAATGCTCGCTTCGTCGCTCGTTATGCAGAGAGCACGCACACAACCAAAATGGTACTTGATTACGCCTGAGTAAATACGTTTAATTATTGCCCTCAGGGAACCTGTCGGTATGCGTTTGGTCACCTTGTTTATATTCTGTGCGCTAGATCATTGGAACTGTTTTGTCTGACCTGGAAAATTCGTTCGTCCGTAATGAGTCTAAACAATCGCTGTTGTCACGGCTCACTGGTCAGCCTGAATGTTCGCCTATTCTACGACCTAAAGGCTTGTTTGAATGATGTGCGATTTCGGTAGTCGACTACAGACACGAGCTTTGAGACGGGAATTTCTGTACATGAAGAGGAAAAGCAAGCTCGTGTGGTACTATTTATTTTAAGTCTAGATTATCGATATCAATAAGGCTAATTATGCAGATACGGACACGGAATTTCCGTAGATTATTCTTTTTGAGCGCAGGAAGAATAAGTCTTTAACGAAGGACAAAGAGCTAGCAAGAGATAACGGGCCAACGGTTGCGAACTTTTGAGGTTTGGATTTCGACGAAAAAAGCCCATCAGGAATGTGGCCTTTCGAGGAATGCAAGACCAATCGATTATCGGTCTCCAAAATTGAAACCATTCCTGCTACGAACGGGTTTGGTAAGTCAGGAATAAACCACGTTAAAGCGTTTTACCTAGTTGCTAATTAACAGTGTACAGTTCGGAAAACTGCTAAGAGAGATGGCATGATTTCATTAATCGCTTCAAGTGGAACGTCCCAAAAACCTGAGTAACGCCGATACAAAATCAGATGAATTTCAATTAAAAATCATTTTTCAACCCCAGAGTTCGCTGAATAGATGGCTAATCATGAGTTTTCCTTTTTGATTAAGTTCACGGACAAACCAGAAGTTTTAAACAGAAAAAGCGCATAAGACCAGTCCATCGACAGGTTAAGTAAGATCGGAGCATTCGGTTCACTGAAAAAAACTTAGGTGAATTACTTTAAGAGTTGTTGTCACTTAGCTGATTCGTTTTTTGTTAAGATGACTTTGTTCTATTTGATTTCGCTCGTTGCCTTCAATTCTGACAAACTGAGTTCCGTGAAAAAAAGACGATCAAGTCCTCAAAACAAGAAACCCAAGTGTTAGTGGAGAAAGTTCAACGAACATTTGGTGCAGCAGGCAGCAGCTTTACGGTTGATTCAATTCGGTTCCATGGATTTTACGAAGCAGAAACTCAAAATGAATGGCCAAACCTCCCCCCACTACGTTCCGTTCCTATTAGGGAAATGATAATATATCCGAATTCTACTTTGATTTCTACTTTGTTAAATTGATTTTACTCGGCCACAAACCACTGAAATCGCCCGTAGTCATACTGAGAGCAGAAGGCTAGCGAACAAGTTTATTTCTGGCTACTCGTCCTTCTGTGTAATGGAATTATATACTTAAATAATTGCAGTCGGTTTATGATTGGTAGAAATATCTCCGGCTGCAAAAGGAAGTTCGTAGAAAAAGGTATGTTGACGGTAACCCCCGGGAAGGGGAAGTGTCAATTATTCCGGTTTTGGGATCAGTTTAATTAGTCAAAATGCACTGGTCCAGTTCCAGTTACATCACCTGGCCAAGAGTGGACGGTTAATTCAATTAGGTCCACTTATCCGCGACTGGCCGAGGTAATGAAAATGATTTTACAAATAGCTTTCTGGAACTCACAAATGCGCAATGAGGCTGACTTGCGACTACTTCAAATGTTCCCAGCTGTCTATATCTGACCGCCTTCGACAAGCTTCTTGATGTCAATTGAATCAGGATAAATGCGCCTTCTCCCAATCCATCCCTTTTACAACCACCATGTGTAACAAAACTCTCAAAACTTTTCTTTTTCCATTGCTCAGCCAAGCCGGTTTGTGGTCCTGGAACTGGCTTTTGGCTTGCCTCATGCAGCTTGTCACATTGAATCAGTTATAGACAGAATGACCACAAATGGTTTATGGATCTGCTGTTTATTTTCGGCACTTGAGGAGATTATTTGTCAGCTGGCTAATTGGATACCAGACGAAGTCCGAGAAGCGCACAGACAATCATCTTTCCCAGGTGCCCGAACAAATTCTACTATAGGATTTTCCTCCAATATAAATTAGTGAGAGATTGCCTTTTTCCCACTGTGGCTAAATGAGACTGAATACTTTTCCTCAGCAAATTATTTTGCATAAAATTATCTGTGTATCCATTACTCGCTTTTACTTGTTAGCCGCATTTCAGACCTTGGATTAACCTACCTTTTAAGTATATTTTCCTGGTGCTGTCGAACATAGGATAGTTTCACAGCCTGTGTTTATGCACTTTACTTGATTTAATATCACTGTTGTCCACATGCAGTGACATTCTTTTGAAAATATAGTGCACCTGTTTGAACACAAATGTAGGATTACGAAAAAGCAAGTCATCCCTGGTCAAAAGCACTAAAAACTACGAGGAACCGCAGATTATAAGCAGCATTTGTTAACTCACACCCCCTCTGCACACGCACAAGCTAAACAATAATTCCCGGAATCTATTGTCTTACTTGTAAGTTTTATGGAATCCGAAAACGAAGAATCCCGTATCGTCATGTTTATCACTGCATATTTATCTGACAGAGCCGTCCGCCACCTTGTGCAAACGTCTACTTTAGAAAGCGCTATTTTCCTGAATGCAGCATTTGTAATCGATGGGAAGAAAAATGTTTGCATAAGACCATCTACCGGAAGCGCACCAACAACTGTCATTTACGGACATTGCGAAAAACATAATGAGGTGCCGTTAAATGTTTCAACGCGCATACACTGAAAATGTTGACCTGACAATGAGCCAGATTGTGCGGTGCTGACAATGCATTACATCCGATTTTTTATAGCCACTAAAATGTGGGATGATTTCGGTTTTAATTGGCCGGATTGCACCAAAACCCTTCCAATTTTAACGTAAGAATAATGTTATTTTTTTTCTCTTCGGTTCCTCTATCTTTTTTCATCAGTTTGGATGTATGTTCCGGTGTTATTAGGAATTGTCACAAACCGGAAACATTGACAATTCTTTCTAGAAAATCTCGTTGTTAAACAGCTTTCGCTGCATCTATCATTTTCTGTGAATTTCACGCACTCTGATGATTCACCCTGGTGATTTAAGACCATGTAATCAAACGAGGATCAGCAAATTGTCAGCTTTGAATTAGTTACCAATTTTAAGGCGCTTGCGCCGGTCATTAAGCAGATAAATAGGCGATCTGAAGTGAAATCAGGATATCTACTCAATAATCACCGTGGAGGACATGTCCCCTCAGGCTTTGTGCTAACTGTGGTGTCCCTAATCAAGTATTCACCGGATCAATGATTTTGGCGAGTTAACGTGACTCTTATTTTTATAAGTTACTAACTGGATTCGATCTCCCCATATTTTTTGGTGCTTTTGCGTCACCGTGACTTCGTTCATTTTTGTCATAAGTACAGAGCAATTCAGTGATCACGAAAATGTGTCTTATCCTTACCTAAAGTATTACATCGATAAATAGCAATTTAAAAATCCGACCCTGACAAGTTATTACTTTCACTATTGGAAACCCGGAAGGATAGTCTACCAATTTGCGGGGTTTTCGAAAATTACAAAAGATAGAACCGGGTGAATGAAAAATGACGTTGCTCGTGGCTCACATTAATGGAGTCTACAAGGTCGCAATTGCTAAGTGTGGCTTTTTGGTTGCAAGTGATTCCTCCCCATATAAACTGAACCTCCTCATCGAGTAAGTGTAGTGGATTGATATATATATATATTTATTTATATACGGAACTTGCACCTAAGAGTGGCTCTTAGGGGCGTCCAACCAGTTCGGACTATCACCGCGTCAACGTTCTCCCTAGGGATATAGGGAAATTCAATATCATACAGAAGTTTTACGTTCCTGATACTGAGTGCACTCGGCACAGTTCATCAACGATTTCGGTTCTCTGAACGGGCAGGATGCAGTGCGTACTGTTTTTATTAGTCATTCTCAATAGTTGATAATGTGTTAGGATCTCATCTATTTAGCAGCCCGTTATTCGTGTTGTTGCTTGCACTCTAGAATGGAGCCA
Organism: Fasciolopsis buskii; assembly: GCA_008360955.1. Classification (NCBI taxonomy): domain Eukaryota; kingdom Metazoa; phylum Platyhelminthes; class Trematoda; order Plagiorchiida; family Fasciolidae; genus Fasciolopsis; species Fasciolopsis buskii. The sequence continues at coordinate 505,061 of LUCM01001935.1, read as the reverse complement.
CATTTGGATGAATAAATTATGACGCTGTTGTCTTTGTTCACCTGTGAAAGCGTGTTTTGAATCCGTTAACGATAATAGACATTATTTTAGGGAAAAAAAACGAACCATCGGTGGCCATCTCACCTCCGGGTATTTAGTGAGATGGTGAAGAATAAGGTCAGTAATAGACCTGAAATAATAGGGAAGTAGATTGTCGATGATTGCCTTGATCTATTCTTAGTGAAAAATGACGGGACAGTTATGGGTAGTGATTTATAAAGACCTAATTGTAATTTTTCATTTGTGCTGCAAAGATTCTCCTATTGTTTGCATTTAGAGGTTCACGTCCTTAGTCGGTGTTAGGCTTGAGGGTAAGGTCAGAAATGGGGTGTTTTCAAACCTGAACGACAGGGGATGACAAAACAAATGTGTTGACCTCAGAGGTGCAATGTAACCCGATATAATCGATACCGGACGCAACTGGCAAGCGAGTTAATATTTTTAGTTGACAGTTTGCAAGGAAGTTGTTTCTACAAAAGAAATCTCAATGATCCAGCTAGATCTAATCTGCGCAATTAGAACGAGAACATAGAAGAGGTACTGCTTTAATTTCTCGCACATGTTTTGTTAGTAAGGTTCATGTTATCCGGAGTTCATTGTGCGAGCAAACTGACATCTCTTAAAACGAAAACTAAAATAACACGACAAGAAAAATAGGCCAGTTGGCATTCAAATACGGATGTACTATCTACAGCTAATAGCAAGTGCAGCCTTCAGTAAGAGGTGAGTTGGTTTTGGATTTAAAATCATTCAGGGGAATTTCAATGGCTTGATATAAAATTTTGACCGAAAGGCAAATCTTCGCTATTACAGTGGTTAGACGAAAAACCTTGGGTTTCATCCAATACGTATTCTTGATAAGGTTGAACCTTTGTATTCCCAGCAGCTATTTGTTCTTTCCATGAGGAAAATTAGTGCTACTCTACTTCCGACCAGACTGTTTTTGATCAAATGAGGATTCTGTCTTCGTGAAATAATACACCATGAGCTATGATCGCTAAAATGACCATTAGGAAATAACGGAAGCACTGTACAGCTGTTTCATCCTTGTTAGGAATCATAAGCAGTGCATATCCACCGTGCCTGAACTGGGACGCGAACCCGGGATGAACGATTCTGAGTCTTAGCCTTAGCTATTACGCTACTGGGCAGGCTCTGAACGGTTTGCTGAACTTCACTTCATAATCATGTTGCACCTATCCGTCACTGATTTGCACGGCCACGTGTGTTCGACTCAGAATTGTTCGTCCCGGGTTCGCATCCCAGCTCAGGCACGGTGGATATGTATTGCTGAGGATTCTCAACAAGAGTGAAACAAATGTACAGTGTTTTCATGGTTTCTTAATGGTGATTTGAGCGATCATAGCACATAATGAATTACTTCTTGAAAACATTCCATCTCCTATCATTACCACAGATCAAGGATTCTATCTGTCAAGTGCAATGCGGTTAAGGACGTCTACTGTTGGGTGCGGAGGGAATTATCACGAGACATTCTTCACTTTTTCCAACTGACGGTTCTTTCGCTTTGATAACTTTGCTCTATACTAGAGCGAATGAATCAAAGCGAACCAACTGACATGTCACAACAAATTAAGTGAGTTGTGAATTACCAACGAAATTGGTTTTCACTGGTTTTGCTGGCATTTTTTGCAAAGCGAGAGCTTTGCGCGGAAGAAGCAGTGAGCCGGCGCTTTCGTTATGATCCTACTGTGGGAATCAACTCAAAATGTACCGCAGCAAACAGCTGGCTGTTGTGGTATGCGACATCAGTTCGCAGAAAGAGAGGTCAGCAAATGTGCACGAAACAAGAAGGGTTCAACAATAGGCCGGAAAGTCTTTCTTTTTGTAACTAGGACTCCTGTTAGAATGGGTTCATTCTATCCGGTGGATGTGACCACGGCAGAAATTGTATAGCCACAAATTTTAGTGGCTTAAAGCGATAATGAAAAAAATCAACCACTACAGACAAATTAATAATATCACACAGGACTACGGGAACAGGGCGAAAACAGCACCAAGAATAGCCGGAGGAAGGCTTCGCATTGTTACCTGGGGCTCAATGATAAGGGAAAGAAATGCCCCACAAACTCAGATAGAATTGAACCCGTAAGTGATGTTGGATGAAAGCAGAACGGATCGTAGATGAGAGGCGCATTTCATATGGTCAATTTCTAAAGTCAAGGGATGGTTGAGCGGGATAGACGTTGGGGGAACTTCGTTACACGCGGACGGTTTGGAAAATAATAAACGAGAAATTATATACTAGGCTACCACAAGATGTCTGAAGCATCTACCAGAAGTAGCGAGTACGATAACATACAGAACAAGCTGCAAATAATTAAGGGATAAAAGAGTGCAAAGTACCCCTGGGAAAGTTCAAAACATCTGAGTCAAAATAAGAAATAAAAGACGCCTCGTGAGAAGGGACTTTGGGCTAATTTGTTCAAGCCAAGTGGATTCTTGCATAAAAACTGCCTCAAAATAGACTGATTGATGTTAATTCAAAACCAATAATAGAAATCGACTGGCCAGTCTCGATGTAAGGAAAATACAGTCGCCTAGGGATTGTAAAGAGAACGATATTAAAACTGGTTACGGTGAAAAGGAAACGAAAAAAGAACTTTCGAGGTTATAAAGTCACTTAATTCAAAAAATGGGAGTCCATTGTAACAATTAGTCCCAGTTGTAATGTATTTAGTCTAGCAAATCTGTAGCTGTTCAAGCAGCTTTGGAAGTATTTTGTTTCAAAATGAACAAGAAAATGAAAGATTTGTGATTCCCGGAAATCGCTTAAGGTTGTATGATAGGGAGAATAAAGGTACCCTTGTAAATTAAGGTTAAGAGCTGGTGTCAAAAGTCCTGAACCACTGTTTCCTTCCCATCAGTCATGTGACAATGCTGACGGATCATGTTTGGGAAATAGGACTGTCCGAAGAGCCCGGCTCCACTCAGATGAATGACACACGGGCTTCAGGCCTGAACGACTATAAGGCAGGAAGTAGAGTGGGGAACCAGTCAATCGACTTCACTCTGGAACAAATAAGGAGCGATCTTATTTTCGTGAGACATTCAGAGGGGAAGCGTGACATCGATTGAAATAAAGACCGAGGAACAGAAAATGTGCTAAAGAAACGGGAAAAATCAGCCAATGGCCAATGGTCATTTTGATCTTTTTCATGTGACTAAGAGTAGTGGGAATGAACATGAGTCAAGAAAACCCAATAAGGCCGGTAGAGCTAACGACAGCGATATGCATATTTTAAAACAATCCTCATAGATGGACGTAAACTTTGTCGGTAGATGCACCTCGCTACCCGCCCGCTTGTCCCCCTACTTGAGTTATCTCTACCTTGTGCACTTTTATTTCGATTTGGGCAATCGGGTGATAGTAGGCTTACAAGTGAATCATGGATCCCGATGAATCGCCGACAACGAGGAGATGAAGAATGATAGAACGTGCGTGCCCGGTGAACTCAGCAAATTTCTTTTGTCTTTCTTCTTTCGCGGTCGTGAATTTCATTCTTCCCCATTATTTTGATGGCATACGATCGGGCCTCCGATATACGTAAAGATATGTGGTTCTGTAACATTCCAGATTTCAGCAATGGGTCAAGATCTTTCGACCATATTCATGCATCCACTGATGAGGTGGTATTTGATCATCAATGAGAGCAAATGATATGGAGTCAGTCTTATCACTCTACGTTTTAACTATTTCTTCCTTTAATAATAATATGTCAAAGTTCATAATTTTGAAAATCCTTTTGGTAAAAGGATGAATGCCAGATGAGAAAGTAACCAGTGATACTCAGACTCGAACTGCCAACCTTCAGCCTGAAGCCCAGTTGTGCCGCCCACTTAACCACCGTTTGCCTTGTAAGTTAAATTGCATTATTATTATGGATATTAAAATGCACTACTATGCTTTCAAAGAACAGAACTAGTGGGTTTTCAGTGAAGGCCAAAAGGTCAAATACAGCTGTCCAAACAAAGCAAGATTCAACTCTTGTTTGTCTATGACAGTCGTCAGTGGATTCATTGAGGTGGCTTCAACAGGAGATCGAAACCGAAGTGTTTCGGGTTTAATATTTGGTTGTTACTTTTTATGAAATAATTCACCATGTGATATCATCGCTCAGCTCACCATAAAAAACCATGGAAGCACTGTACAGCTGTTTCATCCTTGTTAGGAATCATAAGCAGTGCATATCCACCGTGCCTGAACTGGGACGCGAACCCGGGATGAACGATTCTGAGTCTTAGCCTTAGCTATTACGCTACTGGGCAGGCTCTGAACGGTTTGCTGAACTTCACTTCATAATCATGTTGCACCTATCCGTCACTGATTTGCACGGTTACTGTCCGCTAGCTCACAGCGATCGACACCTACTGATAGATCACTTCTCTACAGGTAGCCCAAGTACGACGAAGGTTTTGGATCTGACCTACTTTTTATTGCTTATCGTTCGTGGAGACTAAAATAGCATCCGTCACCGTTTAAAATCATATACATGCTTCTTAGTTGTACCCAAGTGTCCTGGCCACAAACTTTTCATTGCACCGGTTAGTTCTGTAACTGCTTTAGCTTGAAAGTCATTGGACTGAGTTAAAATAAGCTAGGGTTGTGATGTAATAATGTGCGGTGCTGTGGAAAATTATGATACCAAAAGCACTTTTCCACTGTAGATTCATTCCTGAAAAAACGACTCACGACCTGAATCCCAGTTGTCTTCACCAGTGTGAGGTCGCTTTACAGTTGACATACTAACTAGTAAAAAAACCAAAAGGCCTTTTTAGGCTGCTACAGCTACCAGAAAGATCTCGTTGAGAATATTGAACAAATTTATACTCCTTCAGAACCATAGTAAAAGAGGAAACTAATCAAGAGGAATGAGATTATAAGGTTGCACAGATGACGTCTTGCATATGCTAGCTGTCCAATTCCCAAAATCTTCAGTCACCTAAACTGGTTCTAGTTTCCTCTATCGGCTTGATACTACCCGACGGTCTGCAGTGAATTGAAAGGGTGACTAAGGGGAACTTATCCCGACCCTTTCGTTCCGGGAACTAATCTACATAGAATCTGAAAGACTTGAAATTTTTCCAAACTACTAAGGGCCGGTAAGCAATCACTGAATGTGTACATCCTTTAGATTAGGTTTGACATCCTGGGTTCCCAGAAAACCCTTTAGTCGAAGCTACAGATAAACATGGGGGTGTTCTTAATATGTGCCTGATTTCCGTGAAATCAGGATTTAACCATTTACAAAGGCCAGTCAACGGCGTGTACCGCACATTTCGGTTAAAGCTAGGTCGAAATGTCAGAAAGTCGAACTTCATTTGTAGAATTTGTTTGAGAATAACCATTATTTGTGTTCATTCCGAGAGCCCTTGTAACTGAACAACAGATCAAGCTTTTGGTAGCTAGATTTTAAGGGTTGGTTAAAATTTTTTCAGAAAGTAAATTTAAAAACCTATCTGATCAAGGTGCCCAGGCATTCCGTTGTTTTGCCGCAGTGCAAAGATCCAAGCAGAGTCATTTCCTACCGTGCTGCTTATTTGTCAAACAGATGCAGTTTGTGAGTTTGGCAACTTCAACAAATGTGCTCACTCAAGCATACCTTGAATTTTTGTAATCTTCTCCCTGTTTAACCGGTGAAAAATCTTCAATCAACCAAACCAGTTCCACTGAACCTTTGAGGTTGGGGAGTTTGCATTCAGATTGTCGAGAGTAAATTGAGTTTCTAGATAATGTGAATCTCGAGAAAGTTCAAATAAGGTTACATAACCACAAAAGTCTCGAAATCGTATTTGCTATGTCTACGGTATATGCAGTGGTTTTGGGAGCTCCTTTGTAACGAAATTAAAAGAAACGTAGTTTTTACTGCATCAGTCGAATCATGTATGCGCAATATTTTCTTGATTTCTTCGATGATAAACCGTCATAATGAGACTAAATCTCGCTGTGGTGTGACAGTATGCTTCCCTCCAAGACTCAGCAGCCATACACGATGGTTTATCTCAAGCTGAAAATTCGATCACTCCTGAAATGTCAATGGGAAGAAACGATTTATGCACATTGCTGAAACCTAAGTGTTCAACACGCTTTGCGCCCTTTAATGTCCGCTTTCTCAACCAGCTAGGGCAATAAGTTACCCCAAGTAAACCTGTTGAAACGTTTGAACTACATGCAGGACGGGATTTAAAAACGTATGCGAGATTCCACTTCTGTAATCGGTCTTCCTAGTTCAGGTACAGCGTCACGCTCGCGCTTCACTCTGTGAATGACTGGTAATCCTCAGTGCTAATAATCAGGCTGGCATTGGAATCGTTCGGGGCACACTGTCGGAGCGTGCGCCGTTAATACTCTGTGTGCGGTCCGATTGGATGGTTCTGTAATTGGCTGCAAAAGTCAAATGCAGCTCCGCTGTCTGCTGCTCCTGAGCACAGCTATTCTATTGCTAAAGATGTGTTCTACTCCGCAGTATGTCTTGTGGTCTTTGATGACCATTTTACCTCCCAGCTTAACCACTTAGTGGAGAAGGAATAGCAGATCGTACCGAAATGGTTGTTGTTTCATCTAAGTTCGTTCTGATCACAGAATGCTCCCGGCGAATATCAACTTTTGTCATAAAAAGATGTGCTAACCTGGACCCACCACATTGATGGAATCCGATAGATCATATTACCATTGGTCACCGATGATGTGGATAATCATAGTCTACAATCGTGGACTCACATCACGCTTTAGTCACTTCTCACTTTTGTTTGTGCCTAATGCATGGTCACACCAGCAAGAAAACCGCATGCTGAGCACGGCAGATTTTAGACGGTAATCACTAACTTCAGTTCCATTCAGGACATTCTGTGGTTGTGTTTTCAACGAAAAGCTCAGGTTACGACCATATAAGATTAAAAAGCGATGCGTTCAAAGGTAACTGTCATGCAGGACTAATTCCCATGTAAATTCCAGAAACGATGAATACCCCCGAGCTCATTAGCTTCGTTGGACGCTTGCAGATTCGTCTCTTCGTCCACGACATAGAGTGGAACACGAATAGCCCTGAAGAGTCAACTAACAGAGCCTTAAAAATTACCGCCAGTCCTGGTAAATAGAGAAGTGTATGTAAATGGGAAAGGCTCCGGCTAGTGACAGTATTTGCAAACCGTCTGATTGCTTAGTAACACTGGTCCACGGGGGCTGAGTACAAACGAGATGATTGCGGAATACGGCAGAACACTGATTCACCTTCAGGAGCGTCAACTGAAGATTTGGGTTAAATACTTCAAAAACAAATTTAGTTGGCCCACTTCCACAGTGGACCTTGCACTTCTGCCTGGAACTAGGGCAATGTGGGTGGATATCAGTTCTCCATCTGGAAAAAGAGGTACAAAGGAGATTGGTCTTCTGAAAAGACAAGGCAGCTGGACCAGACGGGCTGTCTCCTATCTTCTTCGAAGAAGACGACCAAGTGTTAACATGGGGGTTAACAAAACTCATGGGATCAACCTGGGAGAAGGAAGACACTCCTCAATGCCAGCGTGACTGAGTGGTTGTACCGATTTGCCGAAAAGATAATAGCTGCTTGCAAAAAACCCACAGAAGATTTAGTTTCGTAATCATTGAACGGAAACTGCTCGCAGGCTTTTCCGCCCAACGAATATATGATAATTATGTAATACTTAAAATATTTCCGTGGGTGAGAATCTACTCTTACCATTCTGGTCTAGGTTGTATTAACCAATTTTTACTTTTGGACGAATCTAAGAACACGGGCACATGCTTCGCAGACCCACGACTTTTGTCTCCCTTGATCTGAGAGCCGTATTCTATTGAGTGAATGGTACTGTTCTCTGGCAATACATCTCACTTAAGGTTGTGTCAGAGAAGTTCATTTCATGCATCTAATCTCTGCATGTAATAAGTTGAAACAAAGTTTGTACTTGCGGTGATATTTCGTCCAAGATGGTCACGAGGAACGGTTTTACAGGTAAACTCACTGTCATCTTTTTGTCACCCAGCTGATAATGAAGATAGACCTATCAGACTGTGAGAACGGTAACGCTGATGTTTGCGTTTACAGAAAACTATCTGATTTAGAGTATACAAGTGAAGCTGTGCTGATGAGTGGAAACTCAGAGTTTAGGCATAAGGTACTGGGTTCTGGAATTCAGTTCTTGGGTCGGGCACCAAATCAAAATAGGTTAAGTTGTTTGGGTCATGCTTTGAGCACTCACATAGAACGACCGCCTCTTTTTGTGCTCCTGTCCAAGACAGGTAATGGTTGGAAGATGGATTGAGGTGGTCAGTCATTGATGGGTAAACCGCAAGACTTCCGAATAAGGGCGCAGTTAGGCTGTTGGTTTGGGGTCCACGAGATCCCGTCTTGCGAAGGTTGGAAACGATAGGCGAGTTGGCTGTGTCGCAGTCAGCGCCGCTTTTGCACTAGAAGTCTTATCTCTTCCAAATTGATGTCGAACTTTTCCTATTCCCCGTTCTTTGTTCACGCTGAGTAGCTGGTTATACGAGGTTGCAATCAAAACCAGAATACGCCGGTACACAGTTAACGGTTGTAAAACCTGAACTAAACTGAATTCACGTAATCAATGCTCTGCTTATTTAGGTCGACATTCTAGCTTGGCGAGTCCATTGATTCTAATTTTTATCTTCAGAAGAGGCGTCGAGTTGATCTCATAAGATTTTCAAGTACTTATTTAACGTGACAATTGATTCCAGAATTTGCTTGTCCGATATATCATTAAACGCTGGTTCAAGGTCCATTATGACCCGGTGGAGTAAAATAAACTAAAGACCATTCAGGCTTAACAGCATGAAAGTTATGGGCCGATGAAAGGTGTTTTTACACATTACAATATTGAATTACTACGATGCAAGCTGTTAGAATCTATCGTCTATGTGTAACTAAACTTTCAGCATCTAAACCGTGATCAGCTTGGAGTTATCTGTGCTGGTTAGGTAAAAATCAACCTTTTATCAGTATCCACAACTTCCATGATCAGTCGAACAAAACGACGTTTGCAATTGTTAGTTTTAGTGATAATATCGTCCACCCGGAACCGAAAGGATTTGACTTTTGATAGCTACTAGATTTGGACACAGATTCTGCCAAAAAATCTAAATCTACCTTGTTACTTGATTAGATTTGGAAATATGATTATACTTGCATTGTGGTAAAAACCATTAAAACCTATGAGCAAACAATAAATCAGTCCCCATATTCTTTGAAGAAATATGTCTTACTTGTGAGTGCCCATCAGTTGCGCAAAACAATGGAACCGTATCCGTTTGGGCGTGTCATGGGTATCCGTCATGCAGAAATCCTTTTGCTGCTGTAGGGGTTTCAGTAAAAGTGACCAATCGGAGTTTCTGGACCGTTTTCGAGAATACACCATATCTGCTTCCTGGAAACAAAGGTGATTCTATCTATTTTCAAAGAAACCGGACATTATTTTGTAAACAAGAATAATTTAATGACATCGAGAAGTAAAGAAGAATCAAAATCTTCTGGACTATTTCCGCTCAATCTATTTCACGACCATAAGCAGGATATTCATGCAAATTTATGGGAGCTTAGTTTGAGTGATTTAAATTGGATGAATGAACGCAGACATTTGCTGTTAATCTGGACTTAATGGTCACGTAAAAACTACAGCTGCATTTTCTTGTCACCTACTCACGTTACAAATGCAGCATATTTACACATTGTCATTATCAGTCTACTCGCTGCTGTTAGTTTGTTTGTAAAGCTAACCAGTCAACTGACAAATAACATCGGAATGGAGCGATCGGACGGTTAGTCGAGGACAAACATTTGTCCCCGAGTGCTGAAAAACATTGTTTAAACTGCTAGCGTTGGAGAAAGAAATGAGCTAATTAGGAGGAGTTGTCATGTATATACAACTTCTATTGATTACTTCTACCTGGGAATATTGGCTGGGTGTTTATCGGAATCCATTCTCATTTTTGTCCTAGTTGTTTGGAAATCCGATACTGGCGATCAGTGAAATAATAGAACTTTTCTACGGCTCAGGCATGCTCACTATTCTGCGAGCATTTTGCGAGTGCGCGTTTGTGTCCTGTAACTTCGTTCTGCGATTCCGTGGAATTCTCACTAGCCACCACAACGGTCATTAACGGATTCACTGTCATGATGACGAAAGACCAAGCCAATCAAAAGGTGTGCTTACATAAAATATCCATGAGTTAACTCCGCTTTAAATCAGGTTTTAAAAAGTCTCAAATACTAGGTCCTGAAAAGAGCTCATTTTAGTTTGAATCCACTCTATTGCTAACTTTACACATTTTTCGAGGTGAATATTCAGCTTCTTCTGTTTGCTGATACTGAACAGCCAAAGCCAAGGTTATAGTCTGGGTTTCTGTTTACAACAAATTCGTCAGAAAATTCTAGTTATTGTGGATATGCAATTCCGTGCTGCGTAATTTGAGCAAACATGCTATTTATTACTTACCTCTCTTACAGCTGTATTCCTGTTGAATGCGCCTGAATTTACGGTGAATCTAGCAAGAATCACAGTGATTAGGTACTCAAAATCGTAATATTGAGTAGTCTAGCCAACCAAATTGCGTCCTTCTCGGAGGAGATGAAGTAAGCAGGTAACTACTCCCGACAAATGTCTAAAACTTTATTAGGATTTCAGACTGACAAAGCTTAAAAATAACGTTTTCTTGGCTTCATTTGGCTTACTAGTTTTCGCGGAATATTTGGTCCTTTGTTGATTCAATAACTACAGAATTGACATAATTTCAATCTATGAATTTTGATGGTTGAATACTGTTATTTAATACGTGCTACCTGTGTTCTAGACCGAAACTGAGGTCTTCAAGCCCTGGTCTTGAATGGCAAGCAATGAGCTAACCACTGATGATCGCATTAAAAATTGTATAATATTAATGCGTACTTACGGACAACGTTTTAGGATAAACGAGGGAAAGCGGTCGTCTGGATAATTTTCATTGGCTCAATCTAATTGAATTGATTGGTCGAGCACTTGTTGCTTATCCATAGACTTCATTCAGTCGATGAGAATTTACCAACTAAAGCACTGGTGAACATGATCGAAATTAGGGTTCTTTTGGTCTTTCGCAAGTGGCCAAATAAGGCAGTTGGCATGGGTAATGCATTGGGATGGTTGAAAAATGAAAACGGTAGCGAATAACTGACCGAGACGATTGCAGTTAGGCTATTCAATCCATTTTTGTGCTCTCAGAAACAATATGTGCGATCCTGTTATCTATCCTGGCCGTGCGACCAAGCCCAGTTGTGTCAACAATGATCAAATGGGACGCACATGATATTTACCAATGCGCACTTTCTATCATGACAATGAATACACAGCATTTGATTTTACACATCATTCCAATTGCCCTTTATTTGCTACCGATATTCTTAATCAACCATCAACTAACCCGAATGCCTACGGAAATTGTTGTGCGTGGCCAGGTATGAAAAATGGAGAGTAAGCTTATTTATCACTGAGCTTTTTAAGAACGTACTTGAAAAGCTAAAGGCGACAGCGTTTTCGTCATGAAACCACGTTAATGTGATTTTTTGCATAAATTCCATAAAATCGATTTCTCTGACGGACCCTGGATCTTCTGATTTAAAAACAAGTGAACGCTTTGGGAATGGATTAAATTTTAATGACCGGCTGACATTGCTGGTTTGTTTCACCAGGGCAGAGTAGTGCAGCTGCTTTTAGGTCTGCTTTGGATAGTTGAGACTGCCATGAACTACAAACTACATTCAAGTTAACATAACAATTCTCATTGATTAGGCCTGATGTTTTTCGATGAAACCGCTGAGTTCATCTTTGTTACAAACTTGAGTACTTGTGGTGATCATTTGATTGCAATTTTTGACACGTTATTTTTATCACAGCACCATAAAATGAAAAATACTGTCGCACTTGCTAGTTCCATTCACTGTGGTAGTCACACTGCCATTGCTAGATAAGTTAGATCATGCGACGTAACTGTTTGCACACCGATGATGCTGAGGCCTCGCGTTGTTTAGACGGTAACTACATCACGACAACTGAACGAATTCTGAGGGAAAGGTGCACTTCGTCAAGCAGTTCTAAAAAATTTCACTTTGTTTTATTATTTGTTGGCAGACGAAACGTCTCTTAATATTCTAAGTACTGAGTGTCAGTTAGAGATCAACAACATCCCTATGTAATCATTCGTTAGTTTTGGAAATTGGTAATATGTGAATCTGAACACTGTGACTGGACTTTTCCATCTGATTTTCCTCTTTCTTTTTGGAAATTCATGACTGAAAAACAAAGTCAGCGGCCACTCCGGTAATCAAACCATCTGCACGATCCAATATGGCAAGCAGTCAATTGGTGGCACATTTAGAAACGTTGTAGAAAGAATTTCATGATCAGCTCCGAACCAATATTTGAAGACTCCATTGTAAGATAACCAGTACTTGCCAAACAGATCGTCGGCAAAATCAAATAAATACTTACCTGAGAAAGAATAATCATAGTTACTAAGACTCGGCTGATCAATATCCCGGCCATCAAATTTTGCAAATTATGTAACCCCCAATTGGTAGCACCGAATGGCACAGTCTTCTCGAATTTGTTCTTAGATTGTTATGCATTTGGACAATCATACGGTCGTTTATTTTGCTTAACTTTATGTATTTAACCGGATTATCTCATTGGTTTCTAAACATGTCGATCTCCATCCGCGACATCTGGTTGCTTAAGGTTTTGAATTCTTTCAGTGGTCTACGGCAAATAAAGAGTATAAGTGTTCCGTGAAGATACATTTTCTGCCGGAAACCGATTGCCGTGAAAAACATGGAAAGTTAGGTGTCGGAAAAGCGGAAATGTACTGCATTGCTTAGAATCGGCGAATAACGTGGCAATTTGCCACTGAATAAAAAAATATTTAGTGACATTGGCTCAAAGTTTTTGTTGGGTCCTGAAGTATTTCAAACGAAATACTTCGTACCACTGACAAGCAAAACCTCCTTGATTTAAGTGCACACAATTATTCGAGCACAAAAGAGCAAAACCAGGTTAAAGATAAAAAACACTAATTCTAAGCTTGTAAATATTTCATCAAGGATGTGATAAGTTCGATTGACACGTTTTGCATTTAAGTCAATGTTTCTGTTTCTACACAAAAAGTGCCGACTGGAAATTAAAGGCAGAAGGTCATCTTTGTCTGAATGACTCGGTGCAAACGACCAACTAACTGGTTGGTATTCCCGACAGCATTATTTTATTTGAAAACGAAATAAATTTAACCCGAGGTAAATGAAGTACGTCAAATATTACTAGTTTTTAGCATACAGAAGTGTATTGGTATACGTTTCTTATATGCACTTCATACTTCCTTTAATAACCCAGCCGCGTGGTACGTCATTTCCAGGTGGTTGAGGCCAAAAACAAAACTGCCAAGTGTGGAAATCAGCCGGTGGCAGGAAGAATCGAACTCGGGATGTTCATGTCGAAATGTCTTGATGGTGACCAAGTGATTAAGGCTGGCACGATTTCCCGACAAACTCGTATGGAGACGGATTTGGTTGCGTCTGCTTTAGTAGGGTACGCGGCAATGTTTTCAAACGTATTTCAGAAGTTCTTGAAATACGATATATTTTTAGTCGAATTTACTTTTTTCTTTCTATCCTTTCTGATTGGGAATTTTTTTAATAAAGAAATAATTCACTAATTAATTTGTGTCGAATTTTGGTCAGATAATGCCACTCTCAGGACCAAATGATGCAAGGAACGTATCGAAAAATCGATGCACCATGTATTGGTTTTGATTGTGAATAATACAAGGGTAATAACACAACGTTGTTGGTAGGTGTAATGCGCCAACGTTTCGACTACCGTGGGTAGCCTTTCTCAAGATAAGTTTTGCAACTAAGCACAGGGAAAACAAAGCGTTCATTTATTCACTTTGGGCAACAGGAGACGGCTCTTCACCAGTTGTAAATACAGTTTGATTTAGAGTATACAATAACAGAATATAACCAGATCCTCTTGAAATGATATGCGACAGCAGTGAAACTTTTGTCAACCGCCTACAAATAACATATCATTACAAATGTACTTTTGGAGGAAAGTGAAAATTTCAATATTCAGTTTCTCAACTTGCTTATGTCATTTATTCGACAATCCAATGATCAAATAAACACCACATAAGACACTGGATTACATATTATAATTTGCACTGGATAGCAATCGGTTCCTTAGGTTTTCGTTTTTCTAAAATCTTTCCATTTACATTTGTCTTTGTGAATACACCAAAGGAGTATATTGCTTTTTCTCCGCGGTACGTATCTACTCTTGCTTCAGGGGAGATATTACTTATACATTATGAATATGGATATATATATTTATAAATTTGATATTAGCATGATGACGGATAATCATTTTGCACAATTTTATCTGGTCGGAACACATTTGTGATACGTTAAGCAGGCGGTTAAAAAGGGGTTCTGTATTGCATGCCTTGATGTATCAGATATCCTGAAATCCAATAGCTGATTACAATGGCCATGGACAACCAACTTACTATTTTAGTGGTTTTGTACTCCTGGCTTAAAATACCTCCACTAATGGTGACAACACCTTCAGTGGCACAGAATCTCCTTAGTGCCCTGCAGATCAAGTGTGTTGGCAAGCCAGGGCAGAACGAATTACAGCCCACCATAAATAAACAATCCGGTGTCATTTTCCATCTGCTAGATACTCGAATGATCGATATGATCACTTGTCGATTTTGATAAGACATTCACGACCACCACCACCATCGTTCGACAAACTTCAGTGGAATCGTGCTTCTGCTTATTGTCAGAATGCTCATTTTTTATTAAACTTGGAAGGTTTGAATGAGCAAGTCACCGTTGGATGCAGCTGAATTTAGTTCTTGTTGGAACTTCTGCGAAAAGAATACATAAAGCATGACAGTAATGTGATTTATCACGCACCACAGTTACAGAATAAAAAAGCCAAATCACTGTCCAACCAAAACAGAGCATAATCATACAATCTTCTTTATCTGAACAGTCATTTCTACTCTTGTAGTTGTATTACGGACCATAAGCATTAATTGGTGCTTGAGAAACAAGATTGATGGATTCAACGTCAATTAGTAGCTAAGTAAACGATGATGCTTTCGGATGGCGCCATTGGAAACAAGTCACCTTGTTTTATGACCTAACGTTAATGAGATTTGTCATAAACACAGATAACGTGCTCCTATGTACAGTAGATTATCGCGGCCGGAGAAACAAAAACATGTCCTCTTCCCAGATGGCTTAATTTCGGACAATAAAACACCATCTTGATAAGGACTGAATCGAATACTCATACTGAAAATGTGTAATAGGCAATAGCTTTTATCCGAATTTCCTTTATCACAGTTTAGTTGGATTGGCCAATTACTATTAAATTTAGTTCCTCATACGCATAAAACTGCATGAAACTGAGCTGTCTCGTTGTCGAATTACGATAAAAGTTTCTGGAATTTGCGCACATTTGTGCAGGAACCGTAATGCAGAGTTTATTACTGACAGAGGACTGTCCAGAGTCGATGAGATATCGGATTTTTAAGGCAAATGATGGCTAACGATATTTTGGGTTCAAATTGGATAACTCGAATTATATTGTACTGATATGTATGACGGTTAAACTGATTGGCAATCACGGTTGTTCTGACCTTGCTTTCTCGATTGGTATAAGAGGCCGAATATGCCCGTGTGAAGTTGATCTGCCCGCGAACGGAAATGGGTGCGATCAGGCGTAGAACTTGCCGGGATGGTGTAACGTCCGCACAAAAATACAGCGGGAACAACGTGCTGTCACTGTGGTACACGTACAAGTTACATTCCATTTTGATGTCGTACAAGAAGAAAAACTGAACAAGCGAAGGTAATGCACAAATTTATAAGTATATATAACTCTTCAGTGTTGTTGGTATTTCGGTTGCATTTTACTTGGATTGCAAAGCAAGAAGTTTGCTCTTAGTGGATGTATAATAAAGCCTATAAAATCAGATGAAAGTGCGGGGATAGGCACCCAAGATTTTCACACCTTGCATTTAATCCACGTAGCTGGTTGGCCAAAAATTAGACTTCCTTAAATTCAAGCAATTCTTTTAGAAAGAAAACTGGTAATACGCTCTTCCGATGTATGCCAAATCCTGGTCACTAGTGGAGAATCGCTCAAGTGTTTAGTTATGTAAAACTGACGAACAAATAAGACGATTTAATCAGGTTTCAGATTAGAAGAGGGTTCTCGAAGAAAGCCTGGGTAAATATCCAAACCTAATCCGCACCAACTCAGTTAAGCCTCGGTTGAAAAAGGATTTGTCCGGTCCGATTTCGTTCTGACTGTACGTGATGTGAGTCATCATGCTGTCCAGCAGTCTTCAGTGCTGGCGAGTGATTGAGGAGGTTGGAGGATTAGGATTGTTTTAATACCCGTCCCAGCCAAAACTCCCTACGACAATGTGGCAACGGAACTAGGATCAATCCAAGATGGAACAGAAAAGTTTGTTTAACTAAGCACTTTAGGTTTACAATTTGAATTTTGGGTTATGGGATCGTTCGGGAGCAGCTAACAAAATCATGTAATTTCAAATTAGACCGAAAATATCGTGATAAATTTTGTAACACCCGTCTCGTCCGATATTAACCAGCCAGGGAATCTCGAGTGGTAATCCACTTTAATGTAACTTCTGAGACTCTGTTAAAAGACCGGAAGGCGACTAAGCTACAACGAGGTGTTTAAATCTATCAAAGTGACTTTCTTCACCGGCTCCAGGAGACTGCTTGAATCTGTTGTCCAGCTTTACCGCAGTCGCGTATATCGCGTATTTTTTATAGGAACGACTGGATTGTAACAGAAAATTTTGCCCTAAGCGCTAGTTTACATGGTTGTCAATTACAACTCAAATATGGTTTTATCGGTTTCACTGCAGTTCCAATTGCGGGGTTCTTTTCACACGATTGCAGAAAGTTCAAAGCTTTTCGTCCAATTGTTCTATCGACTGTTTTTCTCAACGTTAGTCGTGTCACAATCACAGATTTCCTAATCAATAAGACAACCGGGTAGAATAAATCCCAGTATCCAAAAGCATGATAATGCTTTAGTCTCCAAATCAAGCCAACAGGTCGCAAAATTGTCACAGTAAATTTAAAGGCGGCATTTTTTACTCAATTAAATACGAAGTCCACTCTGAACTGTTTTATCAACTTGTTCGCGAATTCATGAACGGGTATTTTCGACACCCGTTTCTTATATCAACACAGCATGGATTTTATGCAACATCGTAAAGGAAGATTAGTCATGCACAATATAAAAATAGTACAATCCGAATGTGGTTTTGAGAACTCTAAATTTTTAGCAAATGAAGCGCAATTCCTAAAAAGGATGAAACAGCAGTGCAGTGCTCGTGCAGTCTCTCAATGGTGAGTTAAACGATGGCCGGCGTTTGGACGTGAAGGTAGCGGGTTCGAATCCTCCCACTGCCGGTCAACTTCCCCACTCGGCAGCCCTCTGTTAGGCGCGGCCCCTTGCTGAAAACTGTCGCACATTGCTATTTTATTAATAAAGAAAGTAAAAAATAAAATATGAAAAAGACATTATCATGTGGTGAACTATTCCATGAAGGCGCAGTTTATTAGTTGTCATTTTTTGTCATAAAACGAGCAGAACAGTGAAAATAGCATGAAGTTCTGAAGACCAAAAGCTCTGGCTCATATAATGAATAATGATATAGCTGACCGTGACTGTCAACTAAGGTAGAGATGACCAATTCGAAATGTGATAACCTGTTGTAAAAGGTTACTATCAGCGAGTGAGTGCTATGCATGGTTTAAGTCTTCACTTGGATGTTCATGCGTGCATTATTTGCTGTGCTTGAGGTAAAATTGACAAAGGTATTGCTATACTAGTTGGAAAATGCGAAGAATTTTTACGAAATAGCACATAGGTCCTTCCAAGATGCACCTATTTTGGGTGGAGATCAACAGCAACACATAGAATAATGGACAAATTTGAGAGTTCTGGAAATTTCGAACCCAAGTTCATTGGCGGTTCTAAGAGCGGATGTTGTTTTTCCACGTAAGATTAATTCTCTTCTGACGAAAAACAATAAAATCGGATAAATTTTATGCACTGTTTTTGCCATCCACAAGCCTTGTAGCGATTTCTTCCGAGACTGTGCTAGTTAGACA
This sequence comes from Fasciolopsis buskii, assembly GCA_008360955.1. NCBI lineage: Eukaryota > Metazoa > Platyhelminthes > Trematoda > Plagiorchiida > Fasciolidae > Fasciolopsis > Fasciolopsis buskii. The sequence continues at coordinate 486,768 of LUCM01001935.1, read as the reverse complement.
TGAGTAAAAATTCTTGATTACCGTACTTGAAAGGCTGTTTGAAGGAGAAACTGGTTGTTAGTTAGATAGTTGTCATTTGACCGCTTTTTCTTCGACATTTTAAGACAAGACAAGATTTCCTTTGGGTTTGCATTTTAAACGAACACTACGGTCCGAAGACAACGACGAATGGCAGATGTTCGCCATATGAAAGTTGGAAAACTCTTAAGAATGACAAGCAGTAACTTCAGCAAAAATGCATCATCGTTAATTCACTGGTTTGAAGAAACCACGTTTTTAAACATTCTTAATTCTTCAGGTTAATTTAGAAACGCTTATTCGATTGTTTTTCCTTACCAGTGCTAAGGATTTCTTGATGATTTTTGTAAACCATTTGTATTTTGTTCACGGCATCTACTTGGGGTATATTGCCAATCTTGTAATAGACACATTCGGAAAAAAATACCGAGTTTGACGAATGCATGACCGATGAATGGTGTCGTTCTTCGTCTACCTCACCGTGGAACGAACTGTAGACAGGTTTGCCGAATTTGATATGAATAGCTCGATAAGCCTGCCTTTTGGCAAAAACAAGATGAGAAGACACCGAATTGTCAAATGCCAGTTCTGTTTGTTAACCTGTTAAAGTGTAGTTTCGCTTTGTCAAAAAAGAGTCACGAACGAGATCGTATCAAATGACATGAAATTCTAATTATCGTTCAATAAATCTTGCAGATCGGAAGTGGCTGATGTTGCGAACTTGCAATTGTGGAACCGTGTCCAACTTTCGACTTGCAAAAGAAAAATTACTTACCGCTTTAAGGTCCTTAGTATACGGGATGAGGTAACGGATGTGGCATTTACTTTTTTCACACTGATTTTCGTCTCGAACCAATTCACTAACTGTCAACAAAACAAACAATGTTTATACTGATAACACACACACACACACAAAATACACCGATTGTTCTTCGGCGGAATTGTCCGACGGAAACAACGGTTGAATCGCTCTGAATTGCTGTTCATTTTTGTTCATGAAAATAACGAACAGAAAATGGACGACCGGACAAGAAGTAGGCAGAGTTAGCCAGTCCAAAGAAACAGTGAGGGTAAGAAGCTTTTCCAGTTATTCCCCCTGGGGATTTTGATGTTAATCACCAAGCAAAGTGTAGAAATGTCTTTGCGTCAATGTGAAGAAATGTGTGGATTGTAAAGAATGCAACTACCGAAATTACCAGAGACGAATAAAAATCGATTAAATAGGAGTTTAAAAAGATATGTTTGTGAATAATCATAGGCCTACGAAATTATTTTCAGGTCAATGTTTTACCGCGAAATCGATTGCATGCATAGAATCAGCTAGGTATCATGTCAAGTACAGTATAAGTCAAATCAGGTAGCGCAATCATTATCGCTATGAGATGAAAAGTAACGATAAAATTGTGACGGTGAACTATAATATCTTGAGTGTAATCCTTTAACGTCGGCCTACTGATGAGGGTAAAAGGTTTTATCTTGGCCAAATAACTGAAGAAAACTCTTCAGTCAGATCCTCGAAGTATTAGACAACCATTTAGTAGCACAAAAAGCTGCAATTGCCTAATTGCTTCATACTTATATGCTAATATCTTTTCTTGGAGAACGAACTGGTTCCACCTGTACTAAGGGGCCTTTGCAAACCACACAACCGTTGGAGGCGAGCTCAGTACAATTCGCGGTCCAGCTTTTATTTCATCACTTGTCTCCTTGGAACAGCCAAGGACCCACAAGCAGTTCTGATTTTTCTATCATGTTGATCGTGTTCTGAGTCGCCTATTAGGGTGGCAACCTCGACCGTGAAAAGGGGTAAGACAGTGTGGTTAGCTCCCATTAGAACCGCCTCGAGAAATGACCAGATTACTACAGCTCTTGAGGTTGTAGGTGGATGGATTTTGTTGACGTCAGAATACCCTGTCAGATCAGCTGATTTTGAAGAGTTAGCGTAAATTTGTGATCAAACCATTCCAGAATTTAAGTAACTTAAGCGTTAAGATTTTTCACTCATTTTTCAGCAAGGGGAGGAAAACAGAAAGGTAAACACGACGCGTTGTCCTCAAGCTGATTGGGCCGATGTTGGCAGTGTACGGGCGTTCATGTTTTGTAATGCCACTTCTACCTCTGATTGTTTGTTCAGAATCTGAGCTGAGCCAAGGCATTTGAAGAGCAAAACGTACTCAGTTACTTGAGCAACTTTTAACTGTCGGGTTTGTACGGGTATTAAAATCTTTGTTTTTATTAGATTCGGTTCCTGCCAGATGGACTTCGAGAGAAAATCGGGTATTGGGTGAAGCGCATCAGGAGGATGGGTATCATTTGCGAGCTCTTGGCTCACCATGTGCATTTTCTGAATAAGTTAACTTAAAGGTTAGTCATGCAATGACGGACTCAGTGTCCAACCAACTGCTTAACTAAATAGAACCTGGGAAAAGGGAACAGTCTCATCAAACTCCAAGATTAAGTGCAAAGTCCAATAATTATTTGCCCTAGTTAAGTACTCCTGTGCTGGTTAAGAAGGGATTTCTTCTGATCCTCATAGGATATCCCATCCAAATGTGTAACGGACCTAACAGCTTAGCAAATGATCGAATCAAAGTCCGTTCGGCAGTTAATGAATCAAACTATCTTTGGCTATTTGAACGTCTATCGTTGCTGCAATGTTTGGTTTAGCATACACATTGGATATACAGAAACCTCTACCAGGGTGGAACTCACTGATTCGGTGGGCTTGACCGTCTTCTGAATAGGAGAAACGGCTTAGAACTAGTGCACCAAATTCTTTGTGATGGCGTCAGCCAAGATGATCTCTTGCCATTTTCTGTACACTGATTTACTTCTTTCACTGGAATTTGGCAGCAGAATGGGCAGACTCCAGTCAGGCGGTGGTGATTCAACACAATGAGAAGAACCAAAAAGTGAACAAAACCTAACAATCAGTGACAACAAGCAAGGTTCCAGTGCATACTTTATCCGTCAACCTTCGGTCTTTCAGTTCGTCGATGATGTCGTGCTTAACTGCGTACTATCTATTGGCTGGTTTGCAGACCAATTGAAAGTTGACTGAAATGTTCAAAGCCCCAGTTCATATTTTGTTCATTTTCAAAACGACTTATCGTGATGCAATGGAAAGATGCAAATTTTGTTTCTATTGCTTATTCAAGGGTTTGCAAGTTAGACAAAAGAGCATATTAAAGTCATCAACTCTTGAGACGGTTTCCATTTCTGCTGTTATCGCTGGACATTACCTTTTGCGGTCCGCTTTGCTCGATCGTGAGTCCTGGAACTTCAGTCCACTACGTTCACTGCTCCCTACAAATGCGTTCACGTGATATGGTTTGCCGGCGGTAGCTGCGCTCAGATATTAAACAGCTCCCTTATCATTTTGTTTATCCAAGTTACTCCAGTGCAGCTTTTCTAATTAGCAACCTCATTGGACGCAATCATGTTTTGTCTCATCAAGGCACCTCTTGGGGTTTTCCATGGCTTCGCTGTTTATTCTTGAATCTGCAGCGACTTAAGTGCATTTAAGATGGATAAAACTTGAAGTATGCCCCTTGCTTTTAGCAATCCTCTACATATGGTGCCCAACGGGTCTCGTCGATGTATTATCCATTTGACATCCTGTTAGTCGCCTCTAGAAGACTATTTTAATAGGTGCTCCGTGGAGTACTGAAAGGTAAAATAGCTATTAAACACTTTGTTGACGCAGACCCAGTTGATGAGACAGCCACTTTCTTCAGCTCACACTAAAGCAGATTTTCGATGAACATGACCAATTGGTTCGTTTGGTACGCAGATACAAACTTAATAGTCCCATACCAGCGAGAGTAGTTTGGACCCCGAGATCCGGTTCATTACATTTTAAAAATTCTAAATTCATATTTGTTTATTTTTGGTAACATTATTTGAAGAGCGAATCACAATCAGAATCTGAGGGTTTGAGTAGTCTTGAAGAAGTTCCGTGAAAATTACGACCGAGAATGATTTTTGCAGGTGTTTGCGCCGTTAGTTGTTTCGTTCATAGCACATGCAACGCTATTAAAACAAAGCTATTTTACGGACCTCTATAATAGTGAAACTACAATGTATCAAACACCGGGACTTTTATTTGTCGACGGACTTAGGAGTGGCAGGCAACAGCTCCATGGAGTCTGCTTTTTGAGATGTTTTATTAGTGAGGTCCTAAAATTCTAGGAAGCTACCTGCATTCTTTTGCACGGAAGAATACAAGCTCTCTGCTTTATTAAATTAGCGGCTGGGAAGCAAGTAACATTTATTCTGGTGAAGCCCCAGCATGGTGAGCACACGAAATCCCATAAATAAACAGTGTAACCTTAATAAGGTAGGAAGCAGTGTTCTCAGAAACTTCTGATCTTTTTTCGAGGCTGGGCTTCTAACTGGTAGCTCCTTGAGGTTTCCTTCGTGATCTTTGGATTGACAATTTTTCTAAGGCTATTTAGGAGTATCAGCTAGCCGATATTCAAAGGCATTTCGTCAAAGTTTTAGGCCCAGTTTATCCCCAGATTGGCGTAGATCCCGGTCTAGCGGTTTACAGGCCTGTGGCCTCTCACGATTTGTGAAGTCATAGGCGAGAGTTCTGTAGTTGATGGATGCCAGAAGGAAGAAAGATGACTGGGCAGACTCGACAATCTACAATCACCAAGTAATATGAATCTCAGCCACCTTGTAAACCCCATCTGCGTGACGTTGTATGTTCGTATGTGTTGGGCCGAGTGGACCGTTAATTTTTGGTTGCTCTGTTAGGACAACTGAGAAATCGTGCGAAATAAAACAAGATGAACACTTGCTCGATCAGTTTTCAACGTACTCCCAGTTTCGGACGATTAAAATTTAAATTGACCGCCTTTTAAGTATCGGCAAAAAGCAACCAACCGAGGACTAAGCCCAGTGTTTTCGAATCCGTCAATCTAAGCATTTTTCGGGGATATCGCATGTCATTTTGGGTTCGTTTATTTCAGGTGCAGCTATAATAACCCTCTTGTTTCCTGTGCTTTTCCAAGTGCAGTCAATATAAAAAAACGCGACGTGATTTTGTTCGATCCAGATCTGAAAATTTTGATCATTCGGGCTTCCGCATTAAGGTAATAAAAAAGCGTCACTGAAGGTTTAACAATTTTCCTGAGACTTTAATGTATATAGAAACTGGATAAATCCCCAGCTCTTTCGGTTTTGCTAACCATCTATACATTGTGAAAAGCATTTTTGAAAATGCTAAATTCCGCAAAATTTTCAAAAAAAATATGGTCCTGCCAAGCGGTTTATAAAGCTGGAACTGGAATGACGACTGAAATAATACATGAAATTCCAAAGCTCGCAAGAGTTGCTTCAGGAAAGAGTTGACATCGTCTCAGTCGGTCGACGTTAGCCAAGGGGATGTCGTCCTTTAATAAAAACGGACAAGCCAACAAGCAAAACGACTATTTTTTGACACTATTAAATGGCATGAGCAACCAGCAGTCTTAGAGATTTGGAAACAGATGAAAGCATCCCCAAAAACCGGAAAACAACTGATGACCCTCTGGTTGCTTCATGAATGATGTTACTCAGCCATGCCATGAATACGGCTATTGAAAGCGCATTACATAACTGAAGATCCAGTTTTGCGAAACGAATATTTCGACGTGATATTTGGCTCCTCATATCATCTGAAAACACTTCGATGCACACGGAATTGTTCTTTGAATTTTATTCAGATGCACTCTGCTTTTTCACTCAAAATTGGCCGAAGGGGCTAATCCTAGATAAACCGGGCTAACTTTTGTCATTGCCCAAAACCTGGTTTTCCACTTAAATGCTACGCTATCCGGAACAATTCCCATGGTATATTCTTCAAAACAAGTATTGGTTAGAAGACTGGTCAGTGTGGTCAACCCATGAACTGACAGAAGGACCAAAAGACACTAAGCAATGGACTGTCCTGATCAGGTCAGGTTTGACTACGCGGTTTCCGTCTACGAGTTCCTCAAGCAAGATAACTGGAGAAATTAAGCGGCAGCTGAATGGCAGTCAGTGGCGTTTCCGCCTTCAAAATATTTCTGCCTCTTATCTTTTGTTTTTTTCCTTCAATATTATCCGGTGCTCCACGGTAGCAACCGAAATCATAGAATCTTCTCACAAGGATGATCGTTGTGCAAAAAAGAAATGAATTAGATTCGTTCGAAACCCGTCTAAGTAGATTCTGTTAGTAATGGCTCATTCCGTTTCGTTGCAGTCTTTCGTAAACGGCATGTTACTCTGGCTGCAGTTTCGGTATTCCTGTTTTTCATACAACAGAACAAAATTAATTTGATTAAATTGCTGAAATTTGTGACAGTGAGAAATGGCCAAAGTTAATTAACTGTTTATAATATAATTTTTATTAAATGCTGCCATCATCCATCACGATTATTACCCATCGACATTTCGTTAATTCTTACCTGTCATTGAATTCTAGCTTTGGTCACATCGTGTGATTCCCGTAATCAGTAGTTTGCTTTTTCATCTGCGCCTAACTCCTGTTCCTGGTGCAATATCAGTTCTCGGTGCTTAAGTAGGGCAGTGCCTTATACTACCGGTGAAACTCAGTCCACAGAACTTATTCTCAGTAATTGACAAAAGCATTAAAACAGTACCATCTATTATATTTAAACAGCGTGAATACAAATGTGGTCTTATTTGCTAACATACTCAGCTGAATACTGGAAACCGGCAAACCCTAAAGAGACCTTGAGAACAGATTTGTTACCGCATGCCCATCAGCAATACCCGGGTTAACTGACAGACTGCGGTTACCTTGGATCTTCATGGAAGCACCTGAAAAGGGCCTGCACAAATTTGCATAAAGCCCTGTGCATTTCAAACCTTTTAATATTGATGGTCCTATCCAGCGATTACCTTCTGATTTCGACCAAAGATCAATAATTATTCCTGCATGAAAGTGTTGAGTACCCAAATATCCTAAAGGAAAAGGACCAAAAATTCTCATTTGTGGTTAGTACTTCAAAATGTTTGTAGGGAAACATGTTTTTAATGAAAGTCCTTCCATAATAATAATGAGTGGTGAAATTTTACCGCAATATTCAGTAATTACTTTCCTCTTAGATACAGATGTTACTTTTTGTTTTTCTGAGCCAAAATGCCATGCTGTTCTGTTTTCCTCTCCTTCTGATCACCTAATCGGAAAATGTTGCAATAAAAGCGTGTTCAACGTGTTCCTTTAAATGTGAATAGCTTAGCATCCAATAACAGTGCTTGCTTCTTGGGTGCAAGGTTGCATTTTATTCAGTTTGCTTGTGTCGGATCTTTCAAGTTTGACATTTTTCTTCCGCACTTGCAGATTATTCTTTGTGCAGTCATCAATTATTTGTTACTAGCCATGTCTGAAATTGGGTTTCAAGATAAATTATCACGCATGATTTATCGTGACAACAACACAGTGCAAACATCCTCAACCGCAAACAGCGCTAACAACTAGCGGTCAACGAGTATTTCCTTCTACCACCCGTGGCACCTGGTCAAAATCTGGGATAGACCATTGGCGAACAGAATTAGCTATTTGGACAACGGGACTCAAATTATCCGTTTCCTAATGTACTCTAACTTTTCGTTTTCACAAACAATTCTAGACGGTAGCATGTGCCTCATGGAATAGGAAAGTTTATTTTATGTTGCACTGCAAAATCTACTTCGAGAAACACCAAATAACCGGTGCTCGAAATTTACAACGATGAATAGATCAAGTCGCAGTGATTTCCAGATTCGTTCAGAAGATCGAGTAAAACACCAGATGCTCGTCTTTAGTTCATTGCATGTACTTGAGTATGAAATGGCAGATAAATGATAACCGAAAAGGTTAGCAAAAACCCCGAAACATTTGATCTTCTAAGGCTGGACGTGGTACGATCGGCAAAAAAGCAACCAAACAATCAAAACTCATAACTAACTAACTGTTTTTTCACACAGCTGATCAAATCCAACCAGTATCTTGGCATTCAGAAATAAATTTTGTACATTGAAATCTTGAACCCGTCAGGCAAGTTTTCATCCAATTCACTGTTTTTAGGTCTCCCGCTGATATCCAGGAAAATTGTTTTGTCATCTATGAATCAGGAGGTGGACTCTAAAATGCAATGTAAAAGATCTTGTCTATATTTCATTCCGTATGGTTAAATATATTAAACAATGAAATTTGTTCAAACCCAATGACACAACAAGCAGTTTCGGAAACATGTTTCCCATTTGTTGGTGGGATTTTCAGTTCTCAACAGTCTAGATTCCGTAGTTTAAACCTGTGATATAGCCAAGCCGTTTTGTCATTCAGTTTACGTAAACTAGCATCAAAATGTTACTGGTTTTATAAAGTATTAAGGCAGTCTTGCTAACCCTTTTGCCTTTGTTTCGTAGGCAGATTTTACAGTGCATATTCAAGTTTCATATCTGTCACGCGTATTGCAGCAGTTGCCAATTTATCTGACCGGAACTTTACATGATTAGTAGATTACTAACTGAAGTTCATTTGTTAGTCCATGTATCGTCATGGCGGATGAAAGTCGGTCGCCCCGAAGGGATGGCCACTACTAGCAGTGGTTTTGTTAGAACACCTGGTTAGCACACTATTGAATTCCAAAGTAAATTTTACGAGCAAAATCTTTCAGGCAACAGTAATAAAAGTACCAGTTGGAGCTGGAGCATTAGTAGTGGTGCAGTAGTGATTCCAATAGCAACGCTGGTAGTGGAAGTAATGATGGTAGCAGAAGTGAGAGTAGTAGCAGAAGCGGCAAGGGTGACAGGAGTTGTATCAGTTGTAATTTTCGTGATGATATTATGATTAGGTGTAGTAGTGCGAGTAGAAGTATTAGAATTTGTATTAAGTTGCATGGCAACGGTTGCAAGATAATTTTCTTTTATCTGCAACAGGTTTCTTATTAGATGGTTACAGTTTGAAATAAAGTGACTGAGAGTATTTCGCCGAATTGCTGATAACTTTATTCTCAGTCTTTTATGATTATTTCACTGCTAGCCCGGACGAAGACGTTGTTTAATATTTTTTGGTCCGTAGTCAGAAGTACCCAGCGGGGAATCCTAAACGTGAGGTTAAAAGTGTAAAGCAACCAAAACCTTCGAAAGCAGAACAGTTTAGCGATAAATAATTCATCATGTGATATCATCACTCAACTCACCATAAAGAAACCATAGAAGCACTGCACAGCTGTTTCATTTTTGCTAGGAATCATCAGCAGTGCATATCCACCGCACCCGAACTGGCACACGAACCCGAACAAGGACGAACGATTGTGAGTCGAACGCCTTAGCCATTACGCTACCGGATAGGTGCAACATCATGTGGTGAAGTTCAACAAACCGTTCAGAGACTGCCCGGTAGCGTAATAGCTAGGGCGTTCAGCTCAAATTAGTTCGTCCGGGTTCGCGTGCCATTTCGGGTGCGGTGGATATGCATTGCTGATGATTCCTAACAAGAATGAAACAGCTGTACAGTGTTTCCATGGTTTCTTTATGGTCAGTTGAGCGATGATATCACATGTTGAATTATTTCGTGTGAACATTCAATCTCCTACTGCTAACATGTATCAATGATAAATACTTCTAAAAATTTCCAACTAACATCAATACTGGTGAGTGTCTATGCTACGAAACGAAGTCATTTTTGTTGCCCTCTGGCAGAAATATTGGATGTTTAGGGTATTTATCCTTAGAAGCTAATGTCACGTGATTTAACGCTTAAAACATTCTTTTGCCTATCGAAATGGCAAAAGAAAGAGAATTGCTATTAGGAAAAGAAAATTAAAAAAGTGAAGATGATAATGTGTAATCGTCTTCTCTCATAGTTGTGCTGTCTGATCGGAAACAACTTTAATCACTCGTAAATCGACCCACGATCTGCTTAGTTTCATTTTTTCGGGTCCAAATCACTAGGGGGCTTAAAAAGTAATAATTCGTGCATAAACAACGTCCAGCTCCAAGCTATTTGCTGTTCCCAGAGCAGATTATTCTCCGCCTACTTCTAAAATATGGCGCAAGTATTCTAGGCAAAACCCCCAAGTCAGTAGTTCTCACGTAAATTTTTGCGTCGCTGGGACTAACCGGGAAACGCGACTATATTCGGTTTCCACAGACGAGTTTTTTAAACTGCTGCCCAGTTTGGGATTGGGAAAATCCAAGAAACAACTTCGACTGCCGCTAATTGTGGAGTACGTTGGGAAAATTGACGACAAATATTTTCTTTTGCCATTTCTGATCCGGGCCTGAGTTCCCGTTCTATCTTGTGGATATTTATATCACGCATTTTTGCGGTCCAGGCGATTCAAAAGGAATTTAAGAAAGGGGAACTCTGAAGGAGCTTACCACCTGCGGATCTACGAGCAGCTTCCGAATGAATTGGCGTATACCCCGAAAAATTCGCGTATTTAATCCCGAAAAAAGTCAGCCTTCTTTTTCTTTTGCTGGAGTTTGACATAGCCAGGCATCGTCAGCCAGTTATATCTCTCGTTCCGTAGCCTTCAACAAATTTATACCGTCCTCGTGTTGTTTCCAAATTATGTCAAAATAATTCGGACTTATGTGAAGCACTTGGAATTTGGTAAGACCATACCTGTCTTTCACAAGATGTGACAGGCGCACAACTCATAGATTATAAAGCCAAGCACGGATAACTAGTCCTCCTTGCAGCAATTAGGCAAAATCGTCCCCATGTAAGACGAATTCGGTTTCAGACGTATGCAAACGAGATCGCCCTTAGCCAGCTCAGTGATGTCCCGGAACCATTTTGACATAAAGCCGAAAAATTCTGACAAAACTACGAAATAATGCAAGTTATGATATTGTGATCGTTAGTGAAAGTGAAGTAGGAAGAACCTTCAGCCATATCAGACTTCGAGTGGAATTACCTAATTACCCTAAACGATAGGTGCTCAATGTTCCCAACATAGAACTAACCGCTGTTTCCAACAAGTTCTTGGTAAACTACAAATCCCTTTGCGTGCGATGAATATCAGACTGGACTGGAAATTACCTTTAAACATCTTGTCTAACACTGTAAAACTAAGCAGTAATGGTTAGATAAGTTGTAGTATGTCAAGAATTAACTTGTGACAGCCTCTTTTTAGGACCATTCGTATCAGTTAAGGTTCAACAGTACAACAAATGATAGCCATACTGATGAGTTGAAATAAATACAGAACAACCGACAGAAAATTTGTTTTCGCCACGATGGCTACTTTAAATTTGCTTAACTCTATCACAAAGCAAACACAAGTAAAATGTGGCTAAAATTATATTGTTTAAGACGGCCCAAAAATAAAAAAGGCCGAATGGATCAAGTGAAAAACGAAATTAAGGACTTGATGAAGATTCTCTAATTCTGTGGCCGTAAAATTCCCGGAAAAAATAAGGCCTTCATTTCATAGTTAGCCCAAGACCACACGAGAGACATGCAATTATGTTCCATTATTTTCATGACCAACTCTAGCTTCCATACCAGGTCGCTTGTTGGGTTAGTTGAAATCGGGCGCAGACAAACATTTTTAGGTAACCGAAACAAGCGAACATCGAACACGTCGTAACATTCTCACTAGACTAAATGTGCTGCCAATGGCAATAATAATATTTTCGGTCCCTTTGTTAAAGGAGGAAATGCTGTTTGCAACTGCGACGGTGTAATTTAGGTAAATGTTGACAAAATGCAAATTCCAATTAAAACAGTTTTCTTTGATATATACCCTTATGGCCTGATAGACAGTGTTTCGACGCAGTTTTGTTTCTACGGGCAGGCGGAAAATAAATCAATCCTGTTGTCACTGCTACCAATATGCGGATGACATTTCGTGTACCCTTGGACAACGTGGCGAAATCAACGGAACACACTCGATCACACAATTATCCGTCAAAGTGGGAAAGAATGACTTCCTAGATATTATGGACGCTGGTCCAACGTGACGTTCAGATAAACCAAGCCCGTAGTATCTGAGTTTTCAAAGAGGCGACTTGGAATTGGCAGTAAAGATCTCAGATTTTTATCCACAATTTAGAAGTGAAACTCAGAAGGGTTTTCAACACTCACGGGCAGACTCGTAACCGCTGTGCGTAACCATGGATGATTGTCACCTTCCTGTTGCATGAAATCTAATCTGACTAATCCATTAGTTCATCACTAAATGAGCAAGCATAACTGAATGATTGGGAAGGAAGTTTCCTTTAATATTAAGGAAACCAAATAGACCGATTGCAAATGCTGCAATGAAAGGCACTGGTACATCTGGATGTTATTTCTCGTCCACTTCTGTCAATCTGTGAGTGTGAAACGAACTGCTATTGTTGAATTGCACACTGACCGTCGAGTATTTCGAGTACTTTGGTGGTAATAACTAGGCTGATCAGGAATAACGATCTCTGTCTAAAATGGTCAACTGATACCAGGCACGAAATAGTTGCAAAGGAATTTTGTGCTGCATTCAGCACGATCCTTCACTAATTAAATACCGCAGTATTCTAGAATTTAGAGACGGCCGGATAAGTAACAATATGTGTCGTTACAATTGTGTCACGCGCAAAAAGAAGCCGGTGCTTTTCTTGGGATTACTTTAACCATAGACTGCTGAAACCAATAGCGTTTTCTTTAGGAAACCATGTCACCGCTTGTTGTGCAATGACACACCACAATCCACCGCTTTCCTGTTTATCATCGAATCGATAAGTTCGCCACTGATGAATAATTCCTTATGTACTTAACTTTTTCCTCGTACTGCCCATAAACGGGAAGTCGAATTAAAAAGTTAAAACCGAAGAAAAGTTAAAGTAAGTAATTTTCCGGTGTCCCATAAAGGTAGTGTTGAAACTAACAGGAAATTAAGATAGGGTTTCTCCCCATCGGATATTCTTTTAAACAATTATTCATCAGATTTCTGTTTGGGAGCTACAACGTTTTAGTTACGGTCATGGATAAACTGAGGTAGATAATAAAGTTTATCCGCTCCGATAAAAATAAATGGATGTTCTGGGTAGGATCAGAAGCATGAGCATGAATGTAACAAGGGAGACAAGTGAAGGGGAACAGAAAGGTAGATATATAGACATATATATGTAAGTGAATAGATAGAGTGAGAGATAGACAGATAAATACATAGATAGATAGAAAAGTGGAAGGATAACTGTTTATATGGATAGATCGTTAGAAAGCCTGACAGATAGATAAATAGATAGATAGATAGATAGATAGATAGATAGATAGATAGATAGATGTGGATGGATGAATGGATGGATAGATAAATTGATATAT
>LUCM01001935.1:423468-473100 GCA_008360955.1 Fasciolopsis buskii | reverse complement strand
AGATAGATAGATAGATAGATAGATAGATAGATAGATAGATAGATAGATAGATAGATAGATAGATAGATAAATAGATAGATAGATAGATAGATGGATGGATGGATAGATAGGTACCCAGCAAGGCAAAAAGATAAATAGAAATATGGGTAGGCAGGTGCATAGATTGATGGATTGACTGATAGGCAGATGAACAGATAGATGGTTAGGCATGTAGATAAAAAGGAGGATAAATAAAGAGAAATTCAGGTGGGTGATAAAATATAAAGATGAACAGATAAAAACGTAGATGGAAAGATAGCCGCTAGATTCGAGTGGTTAGTTGACTAAATAAGGAGATAGATAGATAGATAGATAGACAGATGGATAGATAGATAGATAAATAGATAGAATTCAGTAGCTTGATATCAAGATAAATATGCAGAGAGTTAAACAGGAAGATGGCCTGATACAGAAAGCTAATTAGAAATATAAAGGCACGTTTCTATCTAAATGGAGATACCAAATATTAGACTTGCTTTTGATCAGCATTTCTTCTGAGTGTTTTACCATTTAGTTGCTTGAATCTGATTGGTTATCTGATCGACGGAACACTTTTCCAGTTGGTTGCAATCGCCTATATGTACAGACCTCGGAGTCGACATTCGTGAAATTCAGACATATCCCAATATTGACTCTGCTTTCGTGGATATTTTAGTAGATTAATGGAGAGAAAACTTGGAACGTCTGTAATAATTATTGTCCACTTGAAGCGCAGTTGACCAATTTAAAGTAACTAAATGCTTTTGACTTGGAAAAAAGACTGTGCCTTTCTGCGACTAATGCGGCCGTAAACCTAAGACTTATTGCTGTGGTATTGTACGAGCAGGATTGCTAGTGTTTAAATAAAATTCCACTGGTACACCCATCTCAGCATATCCACCTCGGGTTTCTCCTATCACCTGGTCTGTTACTCTCACATTTTGAAGAGTGATGTTAGCAGGTTCTCATTAATAATGGAAACGATAACGAGATCGCGGTGTATGGGAAAAACAACTCCAGCCTTCTGGGTTTACGATTAAAAATGACGTCCACTTTACGAACACAATCTACCAGAAAAAATTACTCTATGCACGCTGTCCACGATTTCGTCTGAAAGTTTCTGTTCGATGAACTATGTTAGATGGAGTACTTTGGATAGCCTGGAAAAAGTGTCGAATGATTTGGGCCAATACTCACGAATTACAAGCATTCGTACTCCGTTGTTCATTGTCCTCCAAAGAATGGCCCACGCATCGAATTCATGGTAATCATACTTCCAGCGACATATCTATTTTGTATAAGTCATATAAAGTTTGTACTCGTGGTAGAATTGTGCACGTATATACATGTCTTAGAAAAATTTGATTGGATGGCTGGAGGAATAATAATACAACTGGTAAACTAATGTGCACTTCTTGGAAATCGACGATTCAGGTACTCCTGAGTGGTGCAGTTAGTTGGACTCGGTATTTAAAATCGGTCGGATTTAGTAGGTATTTTGCATTGTACTATTTTCGTTTAGTACTTTACCGGATGATGAATAAATACCCCGTGGTTTGTATACACTTACAACGAATGAACTGTATGTGGTCTCGCCCATTGTTGACTGGTATGTTGTCCAACACATCATGGCCAGACGTTTCGGATGACCGCGTTTCACACCGCGTAAACCTTTGCATGGACAAGTGTCACGGGGGTGGGATCGATGTCTTAATTGGGAAGTTCGAAATTCCTATGACTTCTAGAATCTGTTTGAAATTCAGAATTTTAATGTCTGAGCATACTTCCAGATTTAAATATCCTTTGATATAAAATTTTTTGACTCGCTATCTTTCGTTCATCTAGTAAATCTAGAAGGGTTCTGTCGCTTATTTTTTTAGGCCAGCCACGAAAATGTTACGGGTAAACTGAATGATTAAAAGAGGCCAAAGTTTTAGTTAAGATAAAAATATTTTCTTTGATAGTACATATAAAAACGAACAGCCGGATCACTCAACTTCAGATCCAAGCACGTGGATTAGACATTTCATTTATTAACGCCCAGGGGAATGAAAACCAAAAAAGTACAGTGATTGTTTTCATGCTATGCAGATTTGATGGTCGATTGAACCAAAAACGGTGCGTGTCCATGCATGCCCTTTCACGCACAGCCAACATGAGTAGGTTCACATTGTCGGGGTTTGTTTGACTCGGTAATCAAGGCATAGTTGAGAAATACTCGAAAAGGATCTATGAAAATAACTATCCCACCACTTGGGGAGGATTTTAAAATATTAAATTACCGGAATCCGTTTAGTTCTTGTGGTGGCTATTCAGCTTTTTACATCATAATGAATTCTTACGGATGACAAGTGATCCGACTGAAAATGCGACCTGCTGGGAATGACGGAGTTCGGCAAAACTAGCTAATAGAAGGGCAGCCATCGTAGATTTGGTCGGTAAGGAACAAAAGGTTTAAAATGAAAAAGTTCGAAGTTTGTCGGATTTAAAACTGTGCAGTGCCAAAGCAAAATAACAAATGAATAAAATCACGTCTCCCACTTATCAAAGTTGGTTCCGAGGTAAAAACTGAAAATGGTTTTGCTTTATCGACATTAATGAATACGTAACGGGATCAGTTGTCTGGCCTTATGTTCATGTTGATCGGGGCAGAAGTGCGTATCATCACGCAATCATAATATTTGGCCAGTAGACCAAAGCAGTAATATGAGCACCAAAAGCAATTTTAAGACAAATGTATCACTGTTATATTTTGGTCATTCAGAATGTTAACTGCCGCAAGCGTCGGCATTTTGCTTTGACGACGGTCTAAACAGGCTTGCTGATAAATGAATGTATGATAGACATGAGTGAACCCAGTATTACAGACGGATATCTCCTGTAAAATTAGATTTGAGCTTGAAAGTCGCCTGACTCTGGGACCTGCAAGAAGACTTTCATGAACTTGCATGCCTACTTATTTATCTACTCTGGTTTTATATACAACCTAAACAATAGCACTTCGTTTAACCATATGAATTGTTTCTTATCCCACGCTAAATTGGATTCTATTTGCATTTAGCTGATGCAGAGTTAGGAAGATTTTATTGTGTGCAGAATGTCACGTTGCTTCTCAAGCAGGTTTTTGTATGAAATGCGGGCAATCAGTTGCTTGGTCGATAAAACAGCACTGAACCAAAGACATTGGCCGCTGTCGAGCAAGATTGGCGCAATAGAAGGAGGTCATCCTCGCTTGTTTTTTTTCCTGGCACTGCTTTCCTTCAAAACAGAATACTTTATTCGATCAGGATCATGTACTCAACTTTCAAAAAGTAAGTCCTGAAAGCCTTATGCGAAGAGACGATTAGATAGACTTCATCTATCGGTGAATTAACAAACGCGTAAATTATTTCCGGTAAATCAGAATCTTAGTTTGGAACCAAATGATTAAATGAGTCTTCGAACACCGGACTCGAGCACTATTCAGAAATAAGATTACGAAGCGTATCACTAACGGGATTATCTATGAAGCCTCAGCGGCATGCGCTATCAACTTTGGAGCTAAGTACCAATTGTTGAAGTTTTGAAACTCTAAACTTGAAACAAAGGATTTTTCACGACCAGTTGACGACATATTCCACAACAAGGAAACAGGAGGGATTATTTTGATTGAATTAATTTTATATCGTCTAAGTTGCAGAGTACCAGATCTTCCGAAATCGCGTCCGGATCCTTTAGGTCATACGTGAAGATCCTCAAGGACAATGCATTGTTTAATTTGTTAGGACAGCTATACAAACGAAGACGATGGATCAACTATTGCGGTGTGGGCCGCATCACACACGGATCAAATCTACCCTGCAACCTGAAGTTTGCACACGCACAAATTACATGAACGAAACCTAAATCCGTCTGACTGCACCAGCAAGCCAACGACTTAGACTGCACCGTAACGGAAACGCACAATGCAGATAGAATGAGACTAAAAGAATTGGCTGTTTGTTTGTAACACCATATCTGCAAAGAAAGAAAAACTTGCATTAAATGGAGGTTCTCTTGTCACGGATACAAGATAGTGGTCTGTAAGAAAAGGGATACATTAGAGATCGCGGACGGTTGTCTGTCACCGTCCTCACCGTGTATTACGATATCAGAGCACACAGACGGACGGATGGGATGGAAATATCTACTCTGTGCCACAATAACGATCATGGAAAGATCTATGAAGAGCTAAAAAAGGATACCACAGGACTATTCCAAGCTGTGCCAGGAAAGTAACGTAACATCCATGAGCAGCCTAAGTGCTGACATCGAAGTTGCCACGTGCAAGAGTAGACTGTTATATGGATAAATGTGAATGGATTGGAGCTTTAAAAATGATATTGCTATCAGTAACTTTTGCAAGCCTATCTAAAACCACCATTATAGATGGTTTGCGTTTCCGCAAAATAATTCACCATGTTATATCAATACTCAACTCACCATTAAGATACCATGGAATCACTGTACGTCTGTTCCATCCTTATTGGGAATTGTCAATAGCACATCTCTAACGTTCTCGAAATGGGACGGGAACCAGAGATAAACGACTCGCAGTTGAACGCCTTAGCCATTACGCTACCGAGTAGGCTATCAGCAGTCCGCTGAACTTCACCACAAGATGTCACAACCGCCCATCAATGATTAGCACGGACCCGGGCCGCTACCGTTTCGCTAAACTGCAGCCACTGAAGTGCGTTTCACTGATCCTGGAAATATCATAAATACCCTGTACTCTTTGATTACCGTAGATTTTTTCCAACGGCTTCCATATTCGGTTGTGAGGATTTATTCGCTGAAGGTGTCAGAGACAAACAGATTGAGATACTGAAGTGGGTTTAAATTCCAGCTAATAAGAAACATTAGCCGTCTTCCTTTTATTTAGACTGGGTCCGCAGAAGCAAATTTAATTTCAAAATAAAAATTGAAAACGACATAATTTTGTGTAACTGAGATCATTCTTTAAGCGCTGACTTGAACTAATCTTCATTACCTCTTGTCTTCGTCTTTTTGTAGCGTGTGATTTTTTAGTTTCGTGGTTGCCATGTTGTGCATGCCGCTTTATTTGTTCATGAAATAAAATGCTGTTTGCTGCACAACGGCCTGGGTTAATTCATTTTCTTCGTTTGCGATATACAGGTTGCTTCGAACTAAAGTCATTCCAATATGGGCTCGCCTTCACTAACTGTTTATTTTTATTTCCACTTGGAACTGACAGCTTAATACCAAGATCACCGCAAAATTTGACTATACTTGCAGGAAACGCCTACCGTGGATAAAAGGTGATCGATTTTGTGTGTTTGTGCGTGCATGTGCATTGTGTGGATGTGATTGTGTGGATGAGTCCGTATCCATTCGGTGCAATTGTAACTTACAGTCATTTATGTCTAGTTACCTTCCCTAGTAATTTTGTATTCATAACGATTGATCCTGTCTGTTTTTGGATCGTATTTCTCGGACGTCTACTTACATCGTTGTAAGCATTTCAGTCAAAAAAGGTGCAATCACCACTTCTTCAGAATACAGAGTTGGAAGAAACCCGAGCGAAAAATATACATTCGAATTTCACTAGAGGATGTACAAAAAGTCAGTCATGTTGAGAATTCGGGTAATGTAGGGAACAGGTGAAGTATGGAATGGAGGATAGGACGTTTCCTGGTGAGAGAATGGCATTAAGAGTGGTCATTGTCTAAGGGATGGCACGGATCCGAAAGAATTTCGTGCAACATTTCGCAAGTGGCTAGATGCTTGTCACAGTTTGGTGCATATTTCTTCTAGTGGTATGTAAGATGCACCAATAAAAAGTGACAAACCACAACGAAGGATTCTGATATCTTTCTTTGGTAAACTAGCAAAAGCGACAGGGGAACAACAGAGAAGAGTGGGAAAAGCACACCAGCAAACGAACAGGGAGATAGTGTTTTGCTTAGTCTGGAAATCCCGCAGTCATTTTAAGTAAAATGATATTCTAGGATTCTTTTTACACAGTTAAACATGTGAGAAGACCATCTTAAGCTTTCATAAGTGAAAGTTCCTACGTACTTGGTGGAATCTTCTTTAGTGAGCAGTTTACTGTTAACAAAAGAAGAGTCCGTCGTGGAAGCATATTGAGGAAAAGTAAACATTCGACAGATTTCGACAAATTAAGATTCAAGCCGAGCGAAGAGCAAATTCATGAGTGAGGGACAAGCTATCGTATAAGTTCGGGATATCTCCAGTTCCAGAAACAAACTGACACGGAGCAACGTCATCTCGTATTTGAGTAAATGACCGGCAGAACTGGCATGTAGGTGGGTAATGAATGTCGAAGGCAAATAAGGAGAATGGAAAGCTGCGTGAAGGACTCCAGAATTATTTACCAACGGAGTAAATGTTTTATCCAAGTCTTGCGCACCGAGTTCTGTTGGCAAAGTAGTCTGATAGTCATGCTAAGAAGCTCTTGGGACAGCCGGGCTGTTCTAGTTTAGGAAGTAAGGACCGTGGAACAGAGTCGAATGCAGAAGAGAAATCTGAGGAAGACCAATGGGCAGATCTGGTAGCTGTATCTAAGGATTTGGTGTTATTATGAACCAGGGAAGCCACAGCACCCAAGTGAACCTCTTTGGTTTGTAGACAAACTAAATTGGGTCGTCGGGCACACTACGAGGAGTTAGACGACTCAGGACAGCGAGTTTTGTTAGTTTAAGACTGCATGACATAAGAGCGATGGAACGAAAACGTTTGGCTGGAATACTTGAATTGCTAGATCGGGGTGTGGACACCATAACGACTTGTCTCCAACAACCGGGAGTGGAGTGTTTGCATTAGGTATTAAGAAGAGAAGCATCAATGAGTGAAGCCACAGTGAAATTTAGGAGAAGTGAATACATACCATTGGGACGTACACCTGTGGTTATTTTGGTCGGGTGAAGCAAGTTCAGTAGTTGTTTCTTAGAAAACGGCTAAATCATCGCAATCATCTGGGAACATAAAACCGTATAGTTATTACCTAGATAAATAAACTCCCGGCTGATACCTTCTACGCCTATGGTACAGCTTATTGGTTTCATTCTCCTTCCATACAAAAGCCGAATTCCCTTGCATAGGTGTATAATGTTACAGCTAATCAGGAACTGAGTGCCATAACACAAGTCCATTCCTTTTACCTCCTTTGATATCAAAGATGAAAGGAATCTGACTTTTTGGGAGTCCCGTAATTTAAAGAAGTGTTCTTTCCGTCTCCTGAAGGCATTCAGTGTGGGCGAAGCGACGGGGCCGTTACAGAGAAAATGTTTCTAGGAAGCAGCGATTTAGAACTGATCTAGCCATTACTGTACCAGTTGCCTAGACTGTGACTATTAGAATAGTAGATAATTAGTTTGATAAAACTGAGGCGCAATCAGGACGTTATCGAATAATGATTCCTGTTGCAAACTAAATTGTATTAAGTCTGCAAGGATGGAAATATAGAAAAATGGCTGAGGCCTTTTGGTAAAATTGGAAGGATTCGGACTTGAACGAGAAAATATTTCGTTGAATCAACCGGGGACGTACATAGGACACTGAGCTATTGGATCAAGATATCGTCTGGTACGTTCTTCCACATCGCCTTTAACCAGTGATACTGCTTTGTCCAAATATATACTGCCACTATGATTAAAAAGAACAAGATTAAGTTGCATCCTATCGATTATGAATTTCTGTTTCGGTCTTATCTCAGGCTGTTTTGGTCTCCATGACGATCGGATTGGTGAGAGAGGAGGACATCGTCAAGGCATTTCTGTTTTCAACGCGAGAAATAATATTAAATTCATTTTTTACAAGCACTAACTACTTGGTAAGTGAATTCGCAGGAGTATGGAACATGGTGTAATTTAAAATGTGTTTGCAAATGACAGATAATGTTTAGTTGTATATGTGCAGCTGCGGCATGCTGGTTTATTGAATTTGTCGAATCGATAGGTGATAGAGGAAACCAGCCATATTTATGATCCGTCCGTTTTAATTTATCTGAAACACTTGCCCATCAGTGAACATTTAGTGGGTTTTTATTGTCTTCACAGTGTTTTCTCGTAGTGGGGTTTTACGTTGAATTACAACTACGCAAATCAGAGCACTAACAAATTTGTATGTACCACTTTAAAGTTTGAGCGGCCATGGAAGAACCTAGTAGCAAACGAAAAAATTAATTGAACTACCTGCAAAATATATTTTTAAAAGCTCCTTACTGTTCACGCTAAATGCAGATCAGTTAAGAATATATATGCCACCTGCCTCCTAAGCGGAGTGAAAAAGTTGGTGCGTAGTTGGTTATGTCTAAATATGAGTTCACCATACGTCAAAACGCATCCAAATTTGACTTGTCTGTCAATCTCACTCAGTAAGATTCCGCATGGTTACTCACGCGGAAGTAAACTGCAATGGCTTTCGCTCGGTTACTTTTTCGCTCATACATCCTCGCTGACTTGTTTGTAAAACAAATTTGAATCGAAATTTCACCATTCAAAATTCACTGGGCGTTCCGGTCACAACCGCTGTCCATTACCATTTCGAAGCTTCATCCTGCTCAGCCTAAAGGCTATTGCTAACTAGGCAAATACCTATAAAGAATTTGGACGACATAAGAGAACAGGTTTTTCAGCAGTGGATAATGTGTTACATGGGTCGTGCCATTTTTCAGTTCATGTATCGCAATAGAGGAACTTGGCTGAGATAAAGAACATGGTCATACCAGCAGAGGTCCTGGCCAACCAAAAGAACTAAGGAAAGCAATGAAAAGCAAATTTTCATAAAACCTCGTTTTGTTAATAGTCAGTTTCCGAAATCTGTAAGGGAAGCCCAAAACTACCTTTTGTAGTATGCTTAAATCTCAATAATCTTTTAGCTGACTGGTTAGCTCACTTCTTGTTCATTAATCCAAAAATCAATTTGACCGTCATTTTGCAACAGGATGACACCTCAGTCGGAAGCAAGTGCATGACGGACGGTTTTGGAAGCCAAAAGCAAATCTACTGCCGAAATCAAATTATTTTGTTGCGACCAAATACTTGCCATGGTTCGCGCGTCCCAGGGCTTCGTCACTGCAATTAGCTCTTTGTGACCCAGCGGTTATTTATTAGTCCGTCACACAGTGCATGGAAGCTGGTGTAGTTTACATCAGCAATACAAAATCGTAGGCAATAATAAACACTAAGGAAAATTTCCTTCTCTAGTTATAGCAATGCTTATTGCAAAATAATATGCGAATAAAACATATTTCAATGTAACATGAACCTAAAACCATCGGAATGTCACTGGAATTTGTCGTTGTAAAAGACTAAATTCGGCTTGTTTCTAGCAAAATCCACGTTTTGCATTGCAGAGGCACAGGGGTTTTGGTATCATTTGCGATCAATCAACTAATCGGCACTCAGACTTCATACCAAATCTTCTGAGCACTACGCATTCCACAGGATGGCATTGATTTTCGCGCGTATATAAACCGGTGGCAGGGATGTTCTACCAAAGGTGATATTTGTGTTGCTATTCGATTTCATCTCCGTCTTTTGGCTTCTGCTTGATTTGTTATTCATCTGGTCGATTCTCTGTTAAGCGAATCGTAAAATTTGTTTCCCTGACGCAAATATAGAACACGCTCTTTTTCAGATTGTCTTTGTTTAGTTTGCCTTTCTCTCAAACGTCAGCCGTGCAGGCGCATAGAAAAGCAAATCAAAGTACTTCAAAACAGTCATTTTTTAGCCTTAGCACACCAATCATTCTTCGTCCCTCATTAATTTTCCATCTCTTTTTTCCCTTGTCCAAACTGATTTAGATTGCTCACTGATAAATCCTGTATCTACAAAACAACTTTTCGCATTCAGACCACAAGGTTTGATTGTTCTTGGTAAAAACTCGATCCGTATCTTTATAGCAAATTTGTTTTTGTCCGAAAAATGGAATCAATTTCTAATCCAATGATTTTCCAAGCGTTTCCAATGATTTACGCGTCCTCGATGAGAACAGCTTGCCGAAAGGCTAATGAAAATAGTTTTAAAAAATTACCTCACACAAGTAAAGTTTATTCTGCTCAGTGAAAGTCAAATCGGAGTGGCGACAGACTCAGTACAACCAAGTCAATCGAAACCTGCAAAAATCATTTAACCCAAGACAGGTACAAATATTATTCATTCCCACCTGATTAATAGCGGTGTTTAGACAAGTGTTTTGTGTGTTAGACAAAAACAACTTCGTGAATAGCACTCAAAATATGATTAACGGATGGAATAGCAAACGCATGCATCAAAGTTTTGGGAGTGGCGATGGACTTAACTTGACTAAACTAATATAACTGAACAGAGTATTTGTATCCTAGCTATAACGAGACTTCTCAAACTTAGACAAATTTGAATCTGCATTAGTTTCGTCTTAACTAACCTAATAGAAAAGTCAAGTAAGATAGAATATTTATCTCCTTAATCAATTTTTTCTTATTTTGTAACTAATAGTTATGCAATATACCACGACGATTCGTTCATGAGTGTGTCTTGACCAAAGTTTTAGTACACTGAAAAAACAGTTGTGAAGCAGTCAAACTGAGTCATATGTTTCTTATTTGTTGAAACATAACTGCACGTAGTTGGTTAGCATCATGCGTCTTCTGTCGCACGCGGAGAAAATCCATACGTGGCTGAGGGCATTCAACGGAGAAACAGTGGATGGCCGGTTCGTAAGGAAATTTGAAGATCGACGTTTCGACAATTCCCACTCATCCGAAGGGATCTTCTTGGGAGCCGAACCTGAACAGTGGACTGAGAAGTCTCACCCACATGGCAACGGAACGTTAACCCAGGACGGAAACTGCAAGCAACAATATACTTACCGCTACCCACGCTGATCGAAGCAGTGAGCAGCGCGGTTATGTTTATCATGCTCGACTACCGATGTAGCACGGAAACGACTGTTTGTATTCAGGAATCAAGCGGGAGTGCAACTGCTGTTCAAAGCCAAAGTCTCTGATTCTAAAAAGAACCTGTCCACTAGTCATCTGAGAGTGACTGACTGGAAGCCCATCTGTCTGAATCACTTATTCTCTCACTCATTTTTTTCCAACTGAGTTGTCAACTGAAATCAAACTCTAAATTGAGAGACCACAAGACTGGTTTTTGAGTCTTCTGTTTATTGAACTTCCAGTGGGAAAATGGCTCCTGTTAGACCACTATGCAAACCTCGTGTAATGGAAATACGCAGGCTTTCACATCACATCTTGGTGCAGATTTATTTTGCTGAATAAGAAAATTTTGGAAATACAGATACAAAATATCCAGCATCACAAAACCGGATTAGTAAGATTTCAAGTCATGCCACCCCATGTGTCTCTTGTGTTGCGCCAAGCACCGGCGAAGGATTTTCTGTGATGTTGCAAATGTAATTGGCGAATCATCATGTATTGTTTTCGTGAAATAAATTAGTCGCTACTACGTTGTGCAGAAAATAATGCAACGCGCGTGAGGGAGAGCAAGTATTTTAAAAGCTCCAAACCTACTCACTGTTTTTATCCGAAAGAGAAGTTAATATATGAATTGACTGAGAGAAACTAGCCGCATTTTATGGGGTTGAAAAACCCCTGACTTTTTCGGCCCGATTTCTGGTACACATCCCAAATGTTTTCGTACGCAATAGATAAAATATTCATGTAGCTAATAGTTAACTCCCGTCAAGTGAGAATCAATCTTTTGCTGTCTTCTCTGTACTCAACGGTCACAACGGCTATTTTAGTCAAACTCATGAAGAGCTGTTACAACTTAACTGATCAGCTGCCAGTGATTTAGGTAGTTCCAAAAACAATTGAATCAGCCAGCATCGTTTTGAAAATACCTTGATAAGTTATCTGAAACAGCTTGATAAAACAAAACATGTGGGTTACCATCTTCTATATTTATTCCATTTATATTCAGCAGTTTTTCAGTTAGCCTGTTCCAAAGGCGGAAACAGTATAAACACAAGTAGCACACTCCCGCACAGAAGCTAGTATCATTTTCCTACGGACACATACTGTCGGACAGTCATCAGCGCGCCAACATTAGCTTTAGACATCACGCTGGTGCACTCCTGTGCCTACGATTTCACGTCTCAAAACTTTCGTCCAATCTGCCGGACATGTGCAAGCGTTATCAGTCCGTTGCAGTTGGGGTTCCTTACCGTTAGCCCGTGATCACAAGTAAATTTTCGGTCGGTTTTTCAAATGGTAAGATAAGGTGTAAATTGATTAAATCTACCTGGCAAAACGAAGAATCCAGTTTTATTTTATCTTTTGGTAAGTGTTTACGCATTTGGTGTAACCCATAAACAATTTTAAAGGACTCATTAAGCCAAACGGACAACTCGTTTGTGTTACTTAATAAGGCAAAATCCAAACAAACCTTGAGAACGCTGGCAGACTTACTAAATATTGAGATTAAACGTACAGTTCGTACACTGGTTGGGTAAGCCAAAACTATTGGAAATGTAGTCCAAAGGAACACAATATAACATGACAACGACCAAGAATGAATAATTCAGTCTTTCCCTACAAAGGCGGATGCGTAGCACAGCATCATTACGGTGTATTCTATCTAATGTATAGTAAGCTGATCTCAAACGTTTGGTCCCAGAGATTGCCCAAGTTGTTGAAAGAGACATGATCTGTCAAAGGTGGTTAAAATCGAGTGAGTTCAAAGGTTTTCAGAAACCCCACATATTGTCCTTTTTGATTTGGGCAAGATCGTGTATCGATGAATCGAGTTAAGCAGACATCCTACACGGGTAATGCCGAATGCAGTTTGAACGGGAAAGTTGAAGTCCCACAGAGACCAGTCATTGTTTGTTAGGTGGATGATGTCTGACAGAAGTTTACTTGTGGTATTCAAATAAGAGCCGAATTTTGTCAAACAAAACAGATGAAGAAATCTATAAACATACCTGAGCGGTTTCATGCCACGCATCAGCACCAGACATTCATTCTTTAGCGAATCAAGGGACATCACATGAAACATTGCAACATGACTACGGAAGCAGCATTGGTGTAAAACAGAATATTGTTGTCTGATTAGAATAAAGCCGACGAAGCTTCCTTTTCTGGTAAACAGTTATCCATAGCGTACCAACGGCAGCTTCACCCGACAAAGGCTGCTTTGTTCCTCAGATGGACTCGCGGTACCGATGGCATATCAGTGCCACAACCAGTCAAGAAGAGTGGCGAGTAAACAACTGATGTTGGCTTTCTCAGTGATTACAGGCATCATCGTTAATGAGTAATCATGAAAACCACAATATGCTTGTATAGCCCTGTTGTTGAGAAAAAGGCTGGCCAAATCAATTAAGAAAAGAAATGGTTTCTAGCATAAAGCCGCCTTTCTTTTGACTCAAACGAGCAAATTCCTCGATGGTTTTGGGGCTGTTGATGGTGTTGCTCGTTCATGAATTTCAGGCCATGCAAGTGAAATCCAACGAACTAAAATGTTTGTTGCTACATTGTGTGCCATTGCGAGATGGTTTAATTTCAGCTATGTGCTTAGAACCAGGAATTTATGTTAGCCATATGAGCAGGGTCGATTGCTTGAAACACTTGAAATCGTGATTCTGCCTTCTAAACGGCGGCAGTTAAGACCTCAAATTATTAAATGTTTTCTTGCGCTGTAGTTTACACAGTCATTTCAAATGAAGAAGAGATTTTTATTAAACTCGGAGGAAAATAAGTGAGAGGCCTTCTGTCTTTTATTCTTTTATACTTTTCGTTCCAAATAGTCAGACGATAAACTCCTTTTTTGGGATGGATATTGCGGTGATGAGATTGACCAGCCAACGGGAATTCGAAAAATAGGAATTCCAGATTGAAACACCTTTATTATAATCACTGTACAACCACTAGTCAATCGAATGATAAGAAGCAGCATGTGCTCGGTGGATATCAAAAGATCTAAAGTCCTTCAATTGTTCTATCTTCAAAGAAATTGTATTGCTATTCACAGGTCACAGAGGATTGAATAATGCTAGCTGAATTTAATAATGCTGACAGGCAATTTCTCTACAGCAACCATCTAGCGAGATCTAGAAGCACATACATTTGGATGAGTGTGACGTTTAGGAACGAGACAGATATCCTATCATGTCGTGATCCAAAGTGATCCCACTCCAGTGAATGCGAAACTGAGTTGGAACTTCAGCCGTAAACTTTACACTGAGGTAAGAACATTGCAAAAAAACAGTCACTGTGTAATACCTACGTGATTTCTGTGAAAGTAGGAAAATGTTCCCCCCGAGGAAGATGCAAGGCACCGAATAGCTAAGCTTTTCAGTATTTGGAAGCTTTTGATATGATCCAGTGATGGCCGATCTGTACAGCCTAAGTTAGAATTGTGTTGCACGAACTTCCAGCCACCGCAAACTGAAAACGTTTGGTAACATTTGCACCAGGTTTCGGCGATATTTTGCTGTTGATGATTTACATGTTGTCACTGCATCACCTAAGAGCGGCAATCGTTGATTTTACATGGAACAGTCTAACCGTCTGTGTAAAATTAGTATCTAAATGTCTTCCAGAGGGCGAGACAATGTTATCTGATTGTGCGCAAACTCTAAAGACGTTTGGTCGATGAATAGGTCTAATCATCCTAAATTCCGTGACAAAAGTTTTTGGAGGAGGCGAAATACTATAATTATCCACGTTGGTACTCGTGGTGGGTTTTTGCAGTCAAGGTGTTGTATCCATTGCATTTCTTTTTATCCAATTCATATTTGTCTCCATCGGAGCGTGTTTGCGTCAAAGAACTCATTTTTTGATACTGACAACAGTTGCTATTGCACTGACGTTTTCCCGCGCTCATATATGGTAACCGAATCCGAAGGAATCGAACTTTTTACTTCTCCCCTAACTTAACGTATATTTGTTGGTTTATTTTAAGTGTAATCAGTAGATTAAATTGAAATTAGACACGTTCTAGAGTCAGTCAGTCACTCTGGAAAAAGAACATTCATTAGGCCTATGTTCAAAATTCATCCCATACATTTTAGTTAGTTTGTAGAGAGAAAAAGTAAATTCACGACAAAGTGGAAGATTATTTTCTTGAATAACATGATCTGGTTCATAGATTTTGCCGTAGATCGGGATTTTATTTACACGACGAAACAGACTTATAGAAACGTTGCAAGCTTTGACGCCCACCGACTAGAATCTTTTTTTCTTCAGAGATAAAACACTTTTTAAAATGAACACTGATCTTGTTCCTCTAAGTCAATGGACTACCGCCGTAGTCATTTTGTCTTCCACGTAATGTATCATCACTAATGCATCGAGATAGTCTAAAACGCGCCAGTGAGGTTGCTATTTTCAGACCGTGACATTTAAACAGCCCTAAATCATCTGCTATTCTGAGCGTTTCCCCAGCATGTGTATCCTAAGACGTGGAAAACATGGGCTTTCAAAATGGACATAGGTAATTCCTTTTTTGGGTAGTGACTTTACGGCATTCTTGAACGAATGTCGCCTTATTTCGTCATTTTCAAAAATCGTTTGTGTTTGAACAAATTAAATCTTTTGCTTTAAAATTGAACAAAAAGCGTTTTGTGACTTATACCTATCAAACGCTGCAAATAGGGCGCTAGTTACGGATCCGGTAACATTTGGGTGATATCTTTTTGTTTACACGTTCAGAACAAACTATAGTCTTGCAAATGGGAGTCACGGGCATTTCACTGGGGGTCTGTGTGGTTTACGGTTCACCAAAGTTGCCAGCAATTTACACGTCTCACTTCTTGTTTGCCAGCCACAATTCAGCAATCGTTCACCTCAGTTAAATCCAAGGAAATCACCAAAGTTAGTACATAACCAGTTAGACAATAATTAACGTGTTCATCTAAAGCTCATAGAATGTTCTAGTGGATTTTCCCAACTTTTGTGATGACATCGGTCCCAGTGTTTTGTTTACATAATCAGGCAGCTTTTTCGATCAGCTGCCAGCCAAATCCATGATGTCAGATTGGCGAATCGTTGTCGCTACGTGGCTGATGTCAATAACACAGACGTCGATTTTTCAGGGAATTCTGGCATGAATCCAAGAGACACAACTTTCCACTTTTAGTCTTCAGCCCCGCTGGCTGCTGCACTTTTCACTATCGTACAGGTCATGGTAAAGATAATTATGCGTTAGGAAAACATGGAGTTCTAATTGCCGGTTTACAGATGCACAGTGGTGGTGTACTTCTCGTGGTATCTGGCAAACGGCAAGTCGTCCCAGATTCCCGCAGACTCCACAAAGCCATAATGAAATTTCCTACTCCCCCCATTCTGACCTTCCTAAGCATTTGGGATTGTGTTGTGCGATAAAGTAGCACTGTTCCAGTTATTCCTTTCTCGGAACAAATGTTTCAAAGATTTGGGATCAGCATTCCTCACTGGCTTCGCGTGTAAATGCGATGAAAACATGTTCAATTGTCAAAGTGAAATGCAGTCGATTCCTGTTGGTATCTTGAGTGATATTCCAAACTGGCTGCATCAAGCAATAAGATAACTGTGTCTTATTCGTTGTCTGTATTTGCTTTATTTGCTGCTAACCCCGTATTCAGGCGAAATGGGCTTCAACGATTTGCGCATTTATCCCAACTTGACTTGTAAATTATCGGGGTGGCAACAGGGAACTAAGGTTGAGATTTACTGTGCAAGACCGCCAGCTACGCAAAACACGTGCGGACGTACCGATGTGAAACATTTACACAATTGCAGACGTCAAAGACACCTGGCAACGAACATTAGACCTAAAACAACATATACTACAAACTCAAAGTGCATGGACATGGCAAAATGGGAATAACGACCATAAGTCGACGTGGCACTTACATGGGAGATGGAAAATCGCAAACAGCAAAGGAATGGACAGCACGTTTAATGATTGCATCACTCATATTCATTAACTTTTTGCGAAATACCTTTTTGAATTTTTTCCAGCATTCTAAGGCTCGCTATGATTCTTCAGCAGTGTCATTAAGTATTCGAGCTCAACTAAAGAAATGCTTGGAACCACCGAACTCATAGTTAAATCTAAACAGGGATAAAACTGCTTCAGTGTTTCCCTGGTTAACGCCGACTGGCTGGGTGTCAATGTTGTATGACGAATCAGTAATTTAATTTCATAATTAAAACGATACATAAGAAATAGAAAGTCGCTGGAGTCAAAACTTTCAAGCTTGATTATTTTGGACTGCTTGAATAACCGAATTAGTAAGAGGGTACAAATATTGTATCTGTGCGGAATTATTGAATGACAGAAGGAGAGAATAAGTTCATTTCATTTAATGTTGTTGTTGCAGTACCGGGGTACTTAGCTTAAAATATTTCGAAACAGTTTCGGGTAACACCACCCATTGCGCTTTACTCAATCAGCTATTCTTGTTCCCAGAATGAGTTCATTTGTTCAAACCAATCTCCTAAACGAGTGTAAGCACAGAACAAATCCAACTAGCCGCGTGTTCATCATCAATAAGACCACTTCTAACAGTAAAACCGCAATCTCATTTTTTCCCTTTACTCGCAGTACTTTGAACACCTTTCACAGCCTAACGCTAAATTCATGATCAGACATGAAATCAGTCTGTTCAAAAGCTATCTAAAGAGTTAAGGTAAAATGGATAGCCCACTTCACTTCATAAACATACCAGAATGCAGAAACAAACAGGGGAAAATAAGGATACCGTTGGTGGGTTTGTGTTAGCCAATTTTGGACGGTATCTGCACTTGAAAAAATAATTCCATGATGTATGTGAAATGCCATATTAGCAGTAAACGTTTTCACTGCCAGGTCTAACGGTTTTCATGGTTCTTCCATCACAGCAGTACGTCAGTAAACATACAATGCTTTATTTAGTAGCCCACTGTATCTCGACCGTTAGTCACAAAGTATTCCAGACTGTGGATTGCCATTGATCATTAGCAGATTTTCGCAACGAAACCTTCGATTGGTTTTAGAAAGCGAACAGCGTACAAAGTGGCACACTCTCCGAGAAGAAATCATTTTGGCTCTAGTCCAGTCTGAAAGTCTTTGTATAGAAGGCTTCTCCATTTTATGTTGCCGCACATCGCTCTCCACAAAACGTCATTCCATTCTGTGTGGTTCTGTCAGACCATATGAGAAATGATAGCATTATGACATGCAATCCAAGAACAAACATTTCAGTATGTGACTTTGACTCTTAATAACCTATTTCATCAAGGACATTTATGAAATTTGGTATATTTCTTAAATCGTCGATGCGAATAAAAATGTTAAACGTTTTTACAACGGAATGTCGTAAAAGCAACCCATCTTGAAGGCAAAGCAGTAATTCGATGATTCGATAATCTTATGTGTCTTCAGTACTCCGTTTTTGCGCAAATTAATCACACAACCAAGAGGAAGGACATGGCTAAGAAACTTAAATAACTGCCAACGTCATATGTTATGGTTTGGTTGTTGAGTTGACTGTTCCGTCTTGCACTGCTGAATTTCGTCAACATTTCACGAAACAAACTGGAAGCGATATAGCTATTGTTATATCGGAAAGTTTTAAAGTGGCCATAAGCTGCCTATGTTCAGTTCACATCGAAAAATCACGCGAATTTCGGCGATATACATAAGTAGGCCAACCGGCTAGTGTATGATCGTATCTACCCGTTTGTTTGTATCCATCAGCTGGACTAGCCGCCATGTTTACATTCGACACGATCTCTGATGGATTTTTGATAAACGGATGGAACCTGCAGAAAACTTAGATACATTCTGATCGATTTTTGGAACCACATCGTTTGTATTCGTTCATGTACATTACTAAGAACTCAGTAAAACAGAACGCTGTTATTGCACAAAGCCCAGCATTACTTAATATCGGCAAAGGCAGAATGCAGCCGTGGGTACAGTTACCGCGAACAACCCATGTAAAGGAAATTCGTCGTATTTGTGTAATTCACTGTCCGAAATTCATGGCCCATGCATTTCGACAAATTCACTGGACAATTCCCGCATCCTTGAACACATACGCTGGAAATTTTACAAACCTCTGCAACACCTAGATTTTTTCCACAAGTGGAAAGGCATAATTCTTTACTTTTATTTCAATAATTTACAATCTGATTTTGTCACTTCCGCTAGGTGAAATAGTTGCTCGCCCCGAGTTGTGCAAATTTTTAAATGTGTACCTTTAGACACTAGGTAATGGACGGTTTAAATCACCAGTCACTCGCAACGCACCAATTCACGAATTTACAATTGTCCTGTCGTATGACGAATGCGCGTTAAAACATGGTTAATATAGTCAGATGTTTTAAAATAAAAAAATTTGGGGAGTATATGAAATTTTTCATAGGTTTCTTGTTTTATTCATCCAAATAAGTAGTTTTTGGGACAATTTATTATTTAGTGATATCTAGGTATGAATAACGAAAGAGTGTCATAACTATATACAGTAAAGCGGCATCGATTTCGCAGCAAAAGAAGATGTCCATTGAAAATAAATGTGTTATTGTTATGCATAGATGAAGCTCTAAACTGAAATGAGATGATGAAGGAAAAAATAAGTTAACATCTACGGACTCAATCAATAAAACCTCTTCCAGGCTAGATGAATTGGCGACGGTGTGGTTTGCATTTGTCCGTTGCACAGGAAAAAGGGCATTTATGCGACAGAACCGTCAGGTGCAACTGCGTCATCCAACCAATGTGAACTGCAATTGAGCAAGTTCATTTCTGAATCAAACACTAAATTCCAACCGATTTTTGATGGATGTATCTTCAGCAAGTTTGTCAGATTTTATACCAGTTGCGCAAACCAGTGTTCGTTTAGACAAAACCCGATAATTATTTTGTAATACTATTTTCATTCCAAGGGGTCACACATTCTACCTCAATAGTTGGGTCCGTTTGGGTTTTCACCTAATAAAATGAAAAATAAGCGGGAGCTGCTTCTATGTTGCATACAACGACCTAGGACAATAACAGGGTTTATTGCTACACTTTACACTCATTCAGTGACTCATTCATCGATGGCTGGCCTGCACTCAAAACATACCGATTTCATAGTCGCTTGAACTGAACTTTCTGCTTTTAGATTCACAATCTATGGAGCACCGTTTCCTTAAGCTTTGTAACAACCAGAATCACTTTATTCGACGGAGATGAGTATTTGTTCTGTGGTAAATTAGGATTATTTTCCAAAAAATGAGTTTGTTCACCTACAATGCATGCAAAAATGATTCAGGGTGGGAATGGACAAGAAGCGCTCAATATTGAAAATAAACTAGAGACTCCAAACCTTAGTACCCACTAAAAGTAAACCCTACCTTTCCGACTAATGTCATTTTAAGTTACACTCCACCAAAAAATATATATTGAATTGAAGCTGAGAAAACATAAGCTTACTTTTAGAAAAAAGCGCCACAACTAGCTTATCGCGCGGACAACATACTTTATATGGTACCTGACTCCGGAGCTGAGGTCATTTGGCTAAGGCCAATCCTGGGCAATATCTTCCTGATTTTTCATCGGAATCCTAAGTCCACTGAAGCCTACGGGTACAATAAAGTTGCTTATTCATCCTTAAGGTTGGTTGCCATGACAGACAGGCAGTAGGCGAACTGCAAAAGATGTCTAGTACCGTTTTCAGCAATATCTAATAGTTGCCAAAGCTCACCTGCTATTTTTTGATTTTGTTTTTTTCTAAACTGAATCCGCAAATATTATACTGCACCCGTTTATGGAACCTTATCTAAAATATTTGGTTTTAGGTCCCAGAAAAATAGCGACACTGTCCATTTGGTACAAATATTTCTCCAGGGTATCTTAGATAAAAAACAATGACGAATTCGTGTTTCTTATCAACTGACCGGTGTTTTAAATCCTCGATGTAAAACCAAATCTCTCCTTGCAAACTTGAAGGACAACGTCGTGTGAGTCAACTGCTTTTGACGAAAAAACTGTCCTAATAGAGTTTCAAATTTTCAAGTTGTTAATGCTTCTTAGATGTTTACAAGAGCATCTAATGTTATGAAAGTATAGTTAAACAGTTTGTCTCCACTAGAAGATATGGCCGATAAGGCAACAAACGAATTTACTGTTCATAACTCAATTGCTACCATTAGTTTACAAACCCCGGATTAGTGCCACCAGATTTTCTCAGAAATTCTTTTCAGTATTCAAGTGTTATAGGAATATGAGGTCCGATGGGATGGCACTGACTATTCCAATCGGTAAATGGTGCGAAACCGAGACATGGACTAAATGAACATGCGGGATACTCTGCGAGTATGAGTTCATTAGTCCAACTCTTGAATGAAAATGTCATTGACAAATAAGTAAGACTTTTGCTTCTTCCAACGTGGTCACCCTTTGCAAGCTCTGATGGTGAACAAACAATTGCTTAATACCAAAAATGGTGATGATTGCAGATTGATAGATCACATTAGATAGGCAGTTTTACGTTTCTTAACGGGTGTACATTGTACTCGCGCAGACAGTTAAATGAAGTGGATTTTGCACAATCTAATCATGTGCTGGGGACTGAACTTCAAAGCATTTCTGTTGTTTCCTCTTTCTATTTTTCTATTGATTTTTGGTTGTCAGTTAACTGTTTCAATTAGTTATTTAGAGAAAGCTATAAAACCTTATTACCAAATTGAACATTTTCAGGCTGAAAAGTGATAACTTGGCCCAAGTAATTTGTTGTTTACCAGTAAAAATTGTTTTCATCGCTGAATTTTAAGCCGCTCCATTTCAGTATTTTGACTAGAGAAACTGATTTCCCACTCGTTTGAGACGAAGGATATTATTGTTTGCAAATTTTGATTCTCATTATTCATGGTTTAATACTTGGGATTAGAAACATTTTTGTACTGGACTTATTATAACAAAAAAGGGTTTGTGGTCAACACGACAAACATATTTTTCATTTTTCGTGTGAGTCGCGAGCCAGAGACCTACTCGTGGATTCTCAGGTAAAACAACAACTTGCACGTAGCACCCTGTGGGTGTGATTGTAAGCGCTCAGCTAACGGTTAACAGCAAACTCATGGTCAAACCACGGACCCGTAAGCCTTGTTGTTATAGTAACAAATGCAAAAGACTAACGGCATAAATGTACAAAAAAACAGCCGGTTTTACATCAAAAAACAAAACGCTGCTCCAAGTGACATTGTTTGCAGATTCAAAAATATGCAAACAAACCCTGGTGTTGTGACCCAGCGTTTCGCTTGCCTTGCGTAACCTTGTGTAACCCTTCACCATGCATGTTTAAATGTTCTATAGTGAAAACGAAAATGAGCTAATTCACAGCTAGAAGATGCAGATAGTTTGGAAGTGTGCATGTTTACTTACCCTTTAAGTCCATTAGGCTTTCTTCGTCCCTGTCTGCTGTTTACAATTCCCTGAAAGACCTTCACCAAATTCTCAAGAAATTAACTTCAAGTTTTGGTCACAGTCACATTGATTTTCGGACCCTATTTGTCACCATAGGGCAGCTGCCTGGCTTACTTTTCAAAACGGACAATGTGCACTGGAAAATGTTCTAATCCGGGCTTTTAGATTGCGAGTGTACAAACCAAACCTTGGGATTTTCAAAAGTCATCGATAGAAAAAACAAGTATTGATATGCACATAGATCACTATAGTCGCTAACTCTTCGTTAAACTGAAATGAAGCTTTTTCGTGGAAGAATATTACTTCCACTTCGAGTTATGAGAATAATT
Source organism: Fasciolopsis buskii (assembly GCA_008360955.1). Taxonomy (NCBI): domain Eukaryota; kingdom Metazoa; phylum Platyhelminthes; class Trematoda; order Plagiorchiida; family Fasciolidae; genus Fasciolopsis; species Fasciolopsis buskii. The sequence continues at coordinate 450,365 of LUCM01001935.1, read as the reverse complement.
TTGTCACCACAGATTGAGCTTTTTGCTATTCATGGTGCCTATGATGGAGGGCTGTCCATATTAAGTTCCCATCAAAATGAAAACCCTCCATGGGAAGAGAATTCTGCAGTCGACAGTGCACGTTTTTGTGGCATTTTATTTCCACGAATGACTTCCACGAGCCTTCCAGGACTCATCGCATCACATGAATTCATCTATGACAGAAAGAATTAAGGTGCAGTTTGGTTCCTTCAACAAAGTGAATATGTGCCATTATACAGGTTCTTACATTTAGGACTACACTCCAGGTACTAATTACCGTATCTCATGCTCACGCTTTACCAGTTTGTTAGTAGTGGGTTTTGGACCTCCACGAGTCGTATTTTGAAACATGTTGAGGTTAATTATTTTTTAAAATTTGCGTTCACTTTTGATTTAATTTACGCTTCTCTGGGCTAGTTGAATTCTACTCTTAATCTGCACGTTGAGGTACCAACTAGTAATACATTTGATTTTTGTCTGCCAAACCAACAAGGTAATGATATGGTTTTTTTTAACAAGTTATACTCAAATAACGTTGACATAAATGATCCACTTCAAGTAGATTAGAATATTGTTTTTTTTTGATTAGTTTATCGATCGTCACTCGGAAAACTGCACTAAAGTTTGTGCCTACTATAGAATTCTGCTTAGCTTCGTGAAAGAGGTACAGGAAACGGTGGCACAATGGTAGAAAGGAAGAATTCTCTGGGAAGAATTGACGTTGTCAGCGATTGTGAATATAAACTTGGGTGGATCATCTGCACTTCAATAATCGCTCTTCGATATTTGCACCTCTTGTCAGTTCTCCTATTTCCATGCTCGGATTAATTTACTATGACATCCAAAGTCACGGGTGTTCAGGTGCCTACAACGCTCTCCCGAGTCTACCTAGCTAGTAGGAAACTGGAAATAAATCACGGGAATTTTCGCCGTTGTTAGTTCGCACAAATTAGTTCCGCGGCAAAAACTGGAATGAACTGCGATCATCGACTAAAATGTATAAACGAAAATTTAAATTTATACACAAGTACATAGGTGATTGGATCATTTTACCAGTTTCCCGTTTCCTTTCAATGTATTTCGTTCATTCTTTTGTTGTTGAATGACAAGCATTGAGTTTCGGCAGTATGACCATGAATAGAAAGACCTAGTATCCTAGGAAACAACAGATTTTGCTATTATGACTGTTCCTTCGGTGTGTGTTAGGTACTCTGTAGGTGATAAACGGAGAACAACTTGCGACATATTGCAGTGCGACTGCAATCTACTATTGGTATACACCCACACTATTCGTGATTCTGGCAACATTCCGACCATGTGCGGTGTATACCAAAAGAAAACGACTACCATTTACAGATTTTCAGCGGATCTTCCTGCATTTGCATCCAAGGAAACCAAGCAATGAACCTCGAATCGTCACTGATATCAAAAGTTTTCAAAAGTACATGACAATCATAAAGCAAATGATAAAAATTTTATTTCCATTTTTAAATTCACTCAAACCGCGTTATTCAAACGCTAATGACGTATTGCGCCAGCCTGGTGATCAAGAACGTGAACTTGTTTTACTTAGCTTCAAGAGCTTCGGATACGGTAATACCAACATTTAATAAAAGAGATTCACTGATAAATCCATTTTTGATGGTCGATGTTTCAAAGATTACCTCCCCCTCCACTGGTTTTGTGACTGTGATTATCTACACGAAGTAACGAGACTTCACTAGATGGGCATTTCGTTTGTCGAGTCATACGCAGGACTGATCAGTTTTTACTGATTTCATTCAAGAAAGTTTAAATTACCCAAGTTCTTTCATCAAAAATTCATTCTGTGAAAAATATACCACAGGTTATCTTAGCGTCACAACCGACAATATGCGATATGAGGATAATTTTTCCTTGACCAATACATACGAGGTTTACCATTGTGCTCGTGCACTACATATGATAGATTAGTATCACGCAACGCGAATCTTGTCCATCCTTCATTTATCCTTTAGTAAATGGCCTATTTAGCTTTGTGGTAAGCAGTTCAATCAAGTCATGCAATAAAAGGCTTTGAGTAACTTGGGCTCTCTTGAATTACTTGAGATGTTTTTACTTGTTAATCAGGTCTTACATGATAATATCGGTAAGCTGAAAGTGTATGGCTGTCACCGGCAACCATTTCCGCAACGCTTCCAACGAACCCTGTAACAGTCGGAAAAACTGTTAGTGGCAGATGTGCAACGTTAGAAATGTATCCTTACTGGCCAGTCCATCCAGACCAAATGTGCTCATGATCTGAGGCTTCTGCACGTCCTACTCATAGTGAGTGGCTGCATGTGCACCGGCAGTACTGTAAAAACATCCCTTGTCTTGTCATAACCGAAACAAACAGCATCCTCGGTGACATTTATCAAATAATTGCTCAGTGTGCATTTGCTAATCATGCCTAGATTTATTTTCTCGTCGTATTCTTGGAAACTTTTCCTTAATATGAACATCTGGACAGCGTTCACGGGAATACAAATGGTGTTCACATTTGCACAGAATCAGGCAGTAAATTTCAGTCGAACGGAAACATCAAAATTCTGAAAGCTGCTCTTTGTTTAAGATTAACTGCATAAGATGAACATTCTATTGTCTATTCGGCATTTCACAGTAGGTCCATTCTCTGCGGACGATAGGTTTGCTATTTAATCTTGACTTGTAAAGTTGACTTACGGATGCGAAATGCAAAACAAAATTTCTATTCTGCATGAAATCTGTCTCTCTGTTCTACCCGAATTAATCCCAAATTGTTCGGTGATAGGAGTGAAAAATTCTTTCCCACAAACTATGCCGATAGAATAAAAAATTGAAATGCTAATTCTGCTGATTTTGTTGAGGCCATCTGTAGCCTAAGTAACCTAATTCCAAGTCTGTTTTTCATCACGTTTGTGAGGAATTTCATCATAGTGTAAAGAACTGCCCACCGATGCCAAGCATATTGTTCGTTTTTTCACGTTCCGAATGGCTGCACATTTTGTCCAAGATTGACCATTCAAAACGCATTTATTTCCCTGCACATCTCATCTGCTCATTGACAGAGTCAGGGCAAACTGCTTGTGCTTCATTTTCTTACTTCAAAACGGATTAGCAAGAGTGTCTATATCAGGTTCTGAGAATTCATTATTCTTTTTTCAAGCTTTTTAGTTCATGACAATATGCGAGGCATTAATTTGAAGTCAATCAACATGCGAAGTCCCACTAATGTCACGCACAAATTCTCATGCTCCAGGAACAAATGACATTTCCAAACGGAATTCGGACCACGAACTCATGAAGTTATTGTGTTACGACTATGAACAACCGATTCCTTCGAAGAACGTATTAAATGTCAGCTTGTCAACCAGTCTTTCGATTTTTGGTTCGGAAAGGTCAACTAACTTCACTTAAGAATTGCTTTTTCCCGTATTATGTAGAATTTCCTGAATTTGGAATATTATATCGTATTCATATCTGCATATTTAATACTTTAAGATTGCATCAAAACACGTTATTTTTTATTTGTTTCAATTTAAAGTCCATTCTACAACCTGAGTGGTGTTTTATTATATATTTGCCCTAATTTGTTTCGTATTGCTGACAAACTCTGAGTCCCTTTGACAGACGTCGGCGTTTTCCGCAGTGTTGCCATCAATTTATGACACACTTTTCAGCTAGGATGTAGCAATTAGCACTTGAATTCATACACACATTCTCCTACTACTTAATTAAAATATTTTTTCCTGCTGTTCTCTTCAATATAACTTTATAATCATATTTAAAAATGAATTTTCTCTCAAACACTTCCGGTATACAAATGTGATAAGTGATCGAATGATTGGCAGAGATCTTTGTTCATCCTAATTTGTGGTATTGTTGTATTGGTCCACTTCTGACCCCATTAAGAATACTGGTTATACTGTTTAGCAACAGGAGTAACACTATGCAGGAAACCGTTTTTACCTATAAGACTGTCCCCCTTACCATTTATGCAGATGTTACAGAGGTTAGCGAAACAAATGTTCCACAACTGCTTATTTTTCGAATTCATGGGATTTGAAAATAATAAAAAGCAAAAACAATTCTGCAACAGCGTGAGATAACTTGAAACGTTTAATCAATTTAGTTGATGAAAAGTCTGCTTAAAATTGGTTTTCTAGGATAGCTTTCACACCGCGACGAGGAAAGCTGTCTTGCTCGATTTCGGGCAACAGCACTGACTGCCGGGTACAAAAGCTGTCGTGTTTGACCAATTATAACTAGTTGAATAATCCAGAATAGTATTTGTTGACAATTTTCAATCTAAATTTTCCCAAAAAATATGTTTACTTTCCCACTTTTCGGTTGTTTATGAATTGTTGTCAGAGGAGACTAACGGGCAGTGCCGAGATACAAAACAAAAATAAGAAATTCGTGACACCCACCAGGATAGTAGTCACGGAAAAATCCTATGGTCCAATACTTTTGGTCAAATAAAAAGCACCCTTTAATTATACTACAAAGAGTTTCGACGTTAAGTGGGAAGGCTAAAAATGTTGCAATAGCCTTCGGTTATATCAAATTAGGCCATCAGTTATCGCGACCACAAAACTACGATCAGTGAAACATTTTACCATTATGTTTCAAGCAAAGCGCTTTCTATACCGTCCCACAATGGCTGTAGGGTGATAGCACAGTTGGGAGTCTTTGAATACATATGTGTAACTGTCACGAAAGGTCGGTTACATTGTATGGTAAAATACACAGTATGGTCTAAATTAATAAATGCATGCAAAAAACCTATAAATGGCACCATGATGATTGTTGAATGTTTACGATAAAATGTCTGTTTTGCTTTTGAAAATGAACGTTGTCCTTACAATTTTTTTGATTAGTTTCTATCCCTAATTTGTTTAAAACTTTGGATAACGCCTGGAATTTCTGCACTTTGTGCAAGAATGGTAAAAACATCTTCAAACTGTAACCAAATAAATTGTGCAAAATCACTTTTTAAACAAGACCTTTTGGATTTCTGATATTCGCATTTCATTGCTGGCGTCAGATCAGTTCTGACACTCATTGGCCGGGACCTTTGAAGTCAGATATTTTACATTCCTTTTCATCCACGGAGATTCCTACGATCTGTGAATCAGTAATGAATCGAATTACAATCGGAGATGTGGATATTACCTGAGGATTTGACCTTAACACTAGAAATTCAATTTGTCCAAATTTGAGATGAGTTATTGGCCGCTAGAAGAAACATTCAATAATCACTAAAGTACTGATTTACTGGATCGAGAAATATTTTATTTGAGACTGCCAAACTGTAGATCGCACTGCCTTGACGCTGCACCTCGTTAGTAGGCCAATTTTGGTACTCGTAACCTTTCTTGAAGCAAAAGAGTATGCAAAAACCATTTGGCAAAAATATGATGCGAAAGCGTTTAAAAATGTTTAGTTAAAAGAAGACCTAGTTTATTAAATTTCCTCTGCTTATTAGGCCTTTTTAGCAACAGATTTTGTTGATTTAAGAAAGACTGTGCAGTATTCAGGTGAGTCGGAACTAAATTTGACAAGGTACATCGAAATCACCGATCCCATAAGTTCACGATTTTGTCTAATACAAAACATGCTATTCATTGAGATATCCCAAATTGCATTCTGTGATAGGCCAGGAGAATCATAGGTGTCAAAACAAAGACTGAAATAAAAAAATTAGTGGCAGTCTCTTAATTCGTTGCTTTTTCTGTGATCCGATTTTCCGCTGATAGTTCCTACCCAAACGCATTCATCCTAGGAGGGAAAGTCCATGCACATGTCACGTTTACACTCCACAGGAAGCACGCAGTTACTGCTTTCAGGTCCAAAATTTCTGCACAGTGAACGAAAAGAAGCGATGCATCTGTTTGAATACCAATCAGAGTTGAAATCAAAAAGAAATGTTATTTCCAGAAGCGTTATCAACACTGATGGAAGTGTTCAGACAACATCATTAAGACCGGTAACACCTTGCCTTGACAAACACCTATACGTCCATAAAATGACGTTCACTTACTTTAGATGTTCCAGTAAATTTGGTCTAGATGATCCGTTGTTTGAATGCGCATACTTTGTCTGGAATTTCATCTTCGTTCGGCCGGAAGCAATCATACCTTTAGTGCCATCTTTGATGTTATTTGCACCAGAAAAGCATTTCGAAACCGGCTTATCAGTTAGCTAAATTATTCCGCGGCAGCTAAATAGTTATTTCCTTATAACTGATCGCAAAATTAACTGGAAGTGCAGCAAGAAAAATATCGGTTGATTCTTTGCCCTAAGTCGCATCTCCGATTGGCAAAACTACTCCAATTGAGCCTAGATTTATCAGCTCCGCTGAATCTGCAGATAGAGTGACAAAACTTCCGGTGCCAATCAACTGGTACCCAATAATTTGCAGGCATTAATACTAGGCAAATATATGACTAGTCCTTCATTTTTTGTTGAAAAAACTGCAATCGAATTAATCAGTTTTTGCAGTTTTTTTAATCCCTTCTCAATGGAACTGAGCGTTGACTTTCACTACGGTAGAACAACACAATAGCCACCCTTGGAATCGAAGTAGAGCCAACACAAACCGCATGATCTTTAAAAGCGCACCTTTTGGAGATTACACACAACTACTTTTTGCCAATACTGATCTGCTTTAATTCGCATGCAATTCATTAGGAGATCTATCTTCTTGGAATGGGAAGTTCTCCAATATTCGTTGAATTTTACAACGCTTTTGAAACAGCAAGATATTTTTATCCATGCCGGAAGAAGAACGAAAAATGCGCTCACTCACTTGTTAACAAGACGCTTATCTGTTTTTAACTTACTGTTCTGCTCCAAAGCTCCGTCAGTAAATGAAAGGATTCAAATTATATATCGTATTACTTGTTCACTAATGAATATTGTTTCGGTTCCTTACTGAAAGTGATCTTAGAAGCCACTTAGCAGATACTGGTTTAGGGAATTCCCTGCATAAACCTCCATCGGTCCGCTAACCGTGGCTTTATTCTGGGTATGCTGATGGATGGGTGGGTCTATGTGGCTGCACAGGTCGAAACAGCCACAGACCAGTAGATACTCCGACGCATGCTGCATCAAACCACTTAAAATGTAGGTGGGTTACTTGGAAATTTTGTTGATAAAGGGCTTGTTTCGTGTGGTACGTAAACGAACAATCAGAACTGCTAAAACATAGCGAATCCAAATGAGGTTGCTTCTGCAATATGGTATCACGGTTATCACTGAGACGGACATTCACTATGCATGGCTAGTGAGCAGAAATACTTTGCTATAGAACAAATGACTTTATTTTCTGAATAATTCCATAATTCTTGCAGATTTCGTACCAGTTCGAAACTTCTTTTAAATGCACTCTGAGGCAAGCATTTGTGCTATTCCATGAGGCCACTTGTTTGTGTTGTGCGAAGCTCTTGCTCACTGCCATGTTTCTTCTCCTTTTCGTGATCTCCGAGACAAAGAGGGGAATAAACTTTTAACTCCAGCACGGATAAATATTCAGTTAGAGGCAAGAAAAATTCAGGATTTCAAATGGGTAATTTATTCCTTCCAGTAAGGCGAACCATAAAACAGATTGATTCTAAATTATCAGGAGTTAATCAGGTTTGTAAACGTATCATTTCAGAGGACGATAATGAACAAAAAAGGAAATTTGAAAGTGAAAACAAAATAGACATACGACTGACAGAGACTTTCTATCACAAACAGTCATTGGATTGAGGATCGAGCAAATTTTGGAACAAAAACACTCACAAGTTTCCCGGCCTACACTAAAAAATTTTGAACCAAGACCTATGCACGTAAAATCCAGTCCAAGATGTTGGCATGCACTTGACTGTTTTTGATTTTAATCCCGATTTTCTAGCCGGCATGATTACTGTGTTCATCGACCACGTGGATTTCGTTTGTCATTACGACATCGGTTCAGCAGCATTCCCTTAAATGCGATTATAGGTGGCCCTAATCACACAGAATTATGAATTCGGCTTTTTAGGGGAAATTAGCGTCTAACAAAAGATACTGGTTTATACCTGATACAGCTGAAGTCCCGATAAACAACCTTAAGACTTGCAAGTCCGATTTTTGAGCACTAGAATACACATTCAAGCACCATTTGAAAAAACCAATACCACTGAAAGCAATGTAGAAATATCTTGTGTCTATCATCATAACGGCTGAGATAGACCTGTTTCCCTCGGTTAGGATAAAAAATATTTGATGGTAAACGCGGATACCCGATGAAATTACGTTTTTGTTTTGACGGTCCCGCCAAAAGACGTATTTCCATTCGACCGGTTCATTCATCAACAATGTTTACAGTTAAATTAGCTAAGAACCATTTATTTCGAAGGACAAAGAGATTTTTGGCCTTTTTCAAGGTTTTAGTAAGAAATCGAAAAAATGGTTGATCTCTAGCTCCAGCCATTGTTTTGTCCCCAGTCGGTGGAATATCCGACAATATTACTGAGTTTGCACAGAACCTCAATGGGAAAAAGAACCACATTTTCGGGTTATATCTTGTATTCTATTGATAAATAGTTGAACGTGATTAAACAACCTGAAATGGTTTATGCTGAAGGGTTTGAACGGTGTGATGTAATTTTCTTTGGGCCGGCGCATTGCTTTGACGAACATGACCGCCCAAATATTCAAGACGATGCACAACTAGCTACATTTATCTCAATAGTTTGTGTCCGTGCTTGAAAAAACGTAATTAACTTCACACTTTCCTTCACTTTTGACTGTCCGTGAACGAAACTTTTCACGTCCTGTTAGGATATCATGTTGAAATTACCTGCCTGTGTGCGCACATACAAAAAGTTAAAAAATTTTAGATACTGGTTTGTATAGTCGGCCACTTATTTAATCTTGTCAACTAGCCAATTGTGGTAATTCCATTAAGGTCATCGTTGTCCAGAAAAATGAACACGGCCCAGAAAACTACCCAAATCTAATTGGTTGAACCGTGCTACCAAACGATTGGTTCCCATCATGAATGAACTCGGGTGATCGAATAGAAAAGGACATCGCGCATACGCAAACGGCTGTGAAACAGCAAAGAATGCATTGCCAGCGCTCATTGTGCGTTCGTGTCCCGTCCCACCATGAGTGTATGCACACACCTACTGGTCGCACATTTCGCCATACCTGAATAAGTACACGTTTGCGTGCATTTGCATGCGCAAACGCGAGTGTGACCGAGTGAATTTATGAGTGTAGGCATATCTGATCACGCCGAAAACACGAAGGAATTCCTGCGTCCATAAAATCGTGTTTACTCTGCTGCTTCCAACTGTCCCACAAACCAGTTAGAACGAAGTAAAATTGATTGCTTAAAACAGTGCTGTTCATCTTGTTGTACTCGCGAATGCTCTTTGTCAGACCACTGCTTGTTTGGAAGGAAATTTTGACCGTAAATAGCAGTGAGTTTTGACAAACACTGAGTGGAGCTCGCAGAAATCGCGGACATTCAAACTCTAAAGCTGACTGTGAATCAGTGCCTAGACAAACTCCAGTGTAAAAATTAATTCGCTTTCGTTTTGTCTACCCAATTGGATGGATGCAAAACGATAAAACTTGTGAGTTCCACTGAGTTGTCATTTCTTATTTCCAATAACTGCTGACGCTTTTAATATCGCCAAAAAACCAATCAGTTGTGAGTGATTTGCTGCAATAAAGTGAATGGAGTTTAAGCTTAACTAAAAAGGCTAAATATCAAATACATCAGTGATTGGATTTATAAAGGTAGCCTGCATAATGAAAGAACAGCTTAATGTTGGAGTTCGGTTATTCCAGGTAGAACTACCTGGAGTCATCTTAGGTTGCAAAGACCATTCTCTGTTTAGATTACTGCCATTACGAATCTGTTATTTCTAGAACATTGGTGGGCGTGAGGTATCGAGCCTACAGAGCACTTTTATTAAACTTAAATAAATATTAGATATACTTTTACGTCACCCTGCAAAATTTGTTCACATTTTGCCGATTGCAAGTCATCTGAGCAAGACAAAGACATACCATCCTGTTTCTTATTTTAGTTCGGCGCAAATTCAATCATTCAGCTCTTCTGGGGAAATACTGGAAGAAAAAATTTCCCTATCCACTTTTTCCATGAAGAGTCAAAAACTCCCAGTGCTTATTGATTTCTATGGAAGAAACTAAGCAGCAGACAAAACCACCAGGAAACAGATGTAACGTTTTACACAATGCAGCCTATGTGACTTGATCTTCTTGGTCAGCTTGATCGTCTGGCCTAAAGATATATCGGGCACCCGCTGGAATCAAATTTTATCTTAGTTTTAACGATATACTGCAAACAAATTAACTTATGCGAGTGTGCAAGCGATCTGCCCATATTTCGTCCTGTAAAACAATCATCGTCGTTTGCCTAGAATAATTATCAAACACTCAACTGTCAATAATTGAAATTCTCCTTTCCAAGGGTGTGCGAATTTTCGAAGATATCTTCCAAATAAAACAGACGTCCAATAGCTAAATTAGCATCACCTGAAGGCCGAAATCTACGAATATTGTTACTGTTTACTTTGAGTGAGATATGGAATGAACATGACAGCTAACTAATGATGGGTTGCCTACTGGTTGCAGTTTAGGATCAGTTCGCAAATTATTCGTTATACCCAAGTTCTCCGAAGATAGGTCCCTAGTGAATTAAGACACCTTCCTTTGATCACGTGATACCTAATGGCAAGCGGATTATAACTATTTCGCGATTGATGGCCAACCCACTAACTGGAAAGCCAACGTGGTACGCCTCTGTTCAGTGTGTTCCACTCAAAAGCTTCCATTTTGTATCCCACAAAAATCCCAAGAATTGCGGAAGGTTGATATTGTTGGGGGATGGGAAGCTGGTACGATTAGGTAGCAGATCTCAGGGCTACAGCGTTGTCAAAACCTTCAAATTTGCTCGCTGTACAGAGGTGCTTGTCGCTAGCGGAGTTCGGAAAACTCACTTTGATAGAGTGCTTGTGCTTTGCAAGCTATGTCGGGAGAGGAAATGCTTCATATTTTTCACCACCACCCTAAATATACATTCCATTCAGTGACTGGCCTAGAAATCACATGGTGACACATACAATTGACTTCTTTTATTGCCCTAAAGGCTGTAGTCAAAGAAAATTAATACCATGCAAAAAGGAAGTTTGTGGTTTAATCAAACAATTTTGGTTTGCTGTCGCACATAACCGTAACATATATACCTAGATTATCAATGACAATTTGCTGAATATCAGCTGGTTACAAATGTTTTCTAATATTACCATCAGAAAACTTATCTATCTTGTTTGTCGAAATGCTCTTAGCTACTGAACCATGCAACCCAGCTGATAATCGCTTTTTTATCCCCGGTAATGACGCACTACGTTGTTTTACAAAATTGGCCTCGGCCAATTGCAGGTGACTGTGAGAGGAAATGGATGAAATTTAGGGAACTCGGAAAAGTAGAATTTGTAAAATGGCATTTCTACCAGTTAAATACTAACAGTTACTGATGACCTAATAGTTGACAACAGTCCTGCGCATACAGTGTGCTGTCATCATTAGTAATGTTAGTGAAAGCTCTGGAATGACCACACAGTAGTTTAACCCGTGTCAGGGAACTTATAAGCGCCCGAATCCCAAGACGCTGAATTGACTGAACGATTGTCAGCCAAATTTCAGACGAATTAGTCCACCTGGGCTGTCACTTGAGGGTTAGCTGAACTTCAACATGACACCATAAAACATTCATCTGTGTTTGGTTTAGCGTGAAAATGCACCCCTGTGCCCGACGCTCATCTTCACGTATGAAGTCTGTGATAAGGCCTGATGATAAGAGAGCTTATACGAGATCAATGGGGCTTGTTTACTCGTTCGGCACGAGCTTTAGGCCTAAATCTCCATAGAACGATTCCGCACTCACAGTGTGCATTCAGCATATCATCGCTAAATGTGCTTGCCAGTTTTGTCTACAGGAATACAAACCGCTGAGATTATTTGCAACCCTTAAGATGTAGCGTAACATAGCGGCTATTTGTTAGAAACGTTTGGACAAAGCCAGTCACATTTCATCATTAATTGTAATACGGCTCCCGGTTGTGTAAAAATGGACAGTCTGGAATTAGGTACTTTGGTGCTCAGAGCATTTTTAAGATAACACTATTGAACTTCTTGTTTTTCATACGATTTCAGTCAACATTTGGTACTCGTGTGATGTACCACGCTGAATCTATTTTTATCCTAAAGCTTCTAGATTTTCCAACCTATACCAATGAACGCGATGTGTAACCTGTGAATCGAGTATTGTGGCCCATAATTTAACCTTGGAAAAAGCCAACTCCATGCTTGAGATGGCTAAACCAGGAAACCTATGTAAAGGTATATCTTATTATTTAGGCAGATCGCCAGCAATTCTTTGTTTTCCATTTCAATAAAGTTATGCTCACTCGACCAAATTGCTCAACAACTGCCGTTTCCACTTCCAAATGAAAATCTCTATATAACTAATTTTTCACTATTCATAAATCTCTTTTGTAACTGAAATTTGTATTAAGTTCACCACTTGGTTCAATTTTTTCCTCTTTATTTGATTTAATTTCAACTGTTTATGTAGCTGTCGAATATCAGTCCTCAGATGCCTAAACTGTATTCCTGATGCGGTCCGAATAATTACTGCACAAAAGCAGCACAACGCTCAATGCACTTTTCCGCTGACACTTGATGCATTGATTTAGGCGAGTTTGTTACCATGATTTGTCATTCACGTTTCCGAAAGCAAATTATCTACTGTGCAACCAATATGGCTGAAAGTCACACGCTCCTCTACGGTCACGTGCATCTGGTTCAATTGCGACAGGGGAACCCTCCGTCTGTCTACGAGTAGAGAAATGCCTGGCATGTTGACGTTAGTTATTCAACGCAATGAAAACCGAGTGTTCGGTTGCATTATTTGTAAAAACTCTTCACGCATATGGCATGATTTTATCCCTAGTGATTTGCCGAACATCTGCTTTGGGACAAAACCTTCTATTTAACTCAGCTTCATGGGCTGAAACCAAATGGGGAATATGTCTTAAATTCCCCCTTGATTTGATATGTGAGGGCATTAGACATAACAAAGAAACGTTCAAGCGCATTCCTCAGAGCAGTCAAAACCTGGGTCTCTGTGTTAGATAACCATTTGTTATCTTGAATCAGCCCAACTTCAAGCCTCCCTGAAACACGGCCAATCCGTGAAAATTATCGGTTTGCGCAGGCGGTCAAATTCATCAAGCCGGTCGGCACAAATGTTTTACATCACATGCACTTCTTCGAGATAGTCAGTTGGTAAATAACAAACTGATGAGAAATAGGAAATGCAAGAATTTCAAAGGATCATAATTGTGTTCCGTCAGACACTGAAATCAACTGCTGTTTGGCGTCTTTTCATGAAAGTCTTCTTGACAAGAATCTTGACGGCTCATCCCTTGGTGACGAAACAAGGGAAAGCAACCTATATCCAAAATAAGATGAATTCTGCTTCTGCATTTTAGCCGTATTCGGGTCAGTAACTTGAATTTTCGGATTAATTAATCATTTTTTTCAAAATCTTTTGTTTCTTTATTGTGAAATTTTACCCAATAATGAGAGGATTCTTTGGACGTGTAAGTGATAGGTAGGTTGTAACATTTTGAAAAGCTTAGTAACAGCGATGACAGGAGCAGAGTCTTCTATTCTGTTTTCGACTTTCCACTGGTGATGAATCCTGACAAAACTGAAAAATATCACAACCACAGCATAGAATTTGCCAGCATTTTCTTCCATCTACTGATTTGAGTGAGGCTGAAGATGTGCAACAAATTTATGGGCGCATATCAAGGGAATAAATAAACCGTGTTCATAAATCGTCTGGCATTGGTTCCAGCCCCAAACTTTTATTTTTTAGAATCCAAATGTCAGAAAGCAGGAAAATTCAGACTCACGAAAGGAAACCATTCAGGCTCTGGAATTATGATGCCTATATAAGCCGAAGTTGGAGATCACCAAGCTATTTCGAAAACGACAAATATTTTCAAGTTCACTGGGACGTTTCGAGCAATACTCCGATCAGTGCTCTGTAACAAATGCAAGTTGCTTAATTCTAAGCCAGCATTTCGTAGAACGTTTGCAATAAGATATGTTCCAGCTTTCCACACACGTGTGAAAAATACTAGACAAAAGTTCGGAGTTTGATAGTACTAGAAGTTTGCGTTTCATTCAATGCACAGGTAGAGGAATAAGCGCTTGAGTTTCGGCATCACTTTCGTTATTCACTCCCCAATAGGAATTTATGAATAATGAATGAACAAACGAACGAATGCATGTAGAGAGGACTAGCGAAATGTTTGCGTGACGCACAAATGCACTACTTCATTTTCAGACGTTATCGTCTCCCAGCTGAGGCAAATTCGCTGTTCCGGGTAATTAGTGGCTCTAAACGAAAAAACCGGGTTATTGTTCCGGTGTTTGAAGCGAGTGACACCAACTGGGTTTGCCCAGCCAGAACTACTTTGTGTATCCGCTCATCGCTGCATCCCTTGGGTGGATAAAAACTGCCTTTCTGGCCAAATCGATAACTACGCTGTTTACTGCGCATGTTGCAAGCTCCGTTTGCTGTGACAAAACTTGATACGATCAGATGTTACCAACTACCTGGCATCGGTTGGAGTCAGTGTTTTTGTTGGTGTTGCACAGAAATGAATGCTTCTACCGGAGTCAAAGCAATTTAGCGAAATTAATTTTGGATTGAGCTGAGCCGTGTTCGGTCCCATTGATTGAATAACTGTTCACCAGTTACAACAGTCAAAAGTCTATATGTTTGGAAATTTCATAATTAGCGACCGTGGGTGAAGTTTCCGTGCTGACAAATGAATGTTATTTATCTCCTGGTAATAAGTATTATTGACTTCATTTCCGAAAAGGCAAAACAGATCATCGCGAATGCTTTCTTGAGACAATTTATTTCTGTGAACTTCTGGAAGATTGTTTAGATATTGGGAAATATATCACATCACAATACGTTTTCTTTCGGTTTACGTAGGATGTTGAACTCAAAACGATGAAAGAAATAGTCGATTTATCGATTTTGCGTTTGTTTCTAATGGTCGGAGAAGCTCCTGGGGATTGAGATTTCAGAACAATTGCCTTCAAGGGCCGGTCAAAATCGTTTGTATTTCTCGTCAACCTAAGCTCATAAACGGTTTTGATGGTATGGAATAAATCTGGTGGCGGAATAGTGAAAAGCATCCTCACATGTGGGCCTCACCGGAAACGAGGATATAACCAAATATCTACAACAGTTGCTTTCGAGTGCATGTGATCACATCATTAAAAGACTGTAGAGTGAATTTCCCTTACTTGAGAAAACCAGTGAGTCTGATATTATTGTTTGTTTCACACCTGCAACGACGATGTATCAGGCATCATGTCGGTGTTTGCATGCAATGATACAGAAGAAGTTTTTCTTTAATTTTTGCTGAGTGATTAACAGTAACAAACAGACAGTTTTGGTTTTTCTGGTCATTCGAGTGAAACATGAATAACAACCGTTGCTAGACTGTGAACTACTTTACGTCGCTACAAATCTTTCTACGAAGTCCATTCTTTGATAAACCACATTCATTTCACCTCGAAATTACATGCTGAAGACTTCAAGGGATTCAGATACCACAGCCAACTAATTATTTCGGAACAAATTTATTCTTCATCGCCTTTGATAACAGCCTATTTAGGACCCCATTGCGTCGCTCATAAGCCTAAACAAAAATTACTCCGGCAATCATGTTTGTTTGTTCTAATGGAATCTTTGAACCGATATACGATTCTTGAGAAATATTTTTTTCTTATGAACCCCATACTCCTCTTTATTTAGCTCGTGTCCTAGTTACTGAATATCGGTTAACGACTAAACGCAGACAAATTTAGTCCAACCACATCACTTCACAAGTCATTTGGTAACAGTCATCGATATTTAATGTATCTATAAGGAGAAACTGCTGTTAATACAGTCATTATTCTCAGATAAGTCAGGTGATGAATAGTTTCGTATTCATTTAATTTGTCCACCCCAGTTCCCCAAATTATCGAAGTGATATTGCAGAAATTTAACCTGGATCAATTGGAAACTTAAAGAACATTTATTCCAGTACGTGTACAGACTGAATGAAATCCCCATATTAATATTAATCGTTAGGTAATTAGAAACATTTCGTAATCTGTGAACTGAACACAGACGTAGGTTCATTTTAAGTGATAAAAGGTAAATAACTATTTCTGTGTGTTTTGCTCGTCAAGCCGAATGGCCATATTCCGAGCAGTTTGCAGATAAGTAAATGTCCTATTTCAGTGAGAGAAATTCATTCCACCTAGTTTCAGTATCAAAATGACTAGTAAAATCCGGGTCGGATAGATTATTTACTATGATACGTTACACATGGTTGCTTATTCCGGGTCGGGTTCATACTTTGAGGTGACAGACTAAATGGACCGATGATGAATCCGCTTATATTGATCCAACTTTACTCGTCAACGCAAAAAATCTCAGTCACTCATTGAATATAAAAAAATCAATTATCAGATTCGGATAATACAGTTTACAATAATGACTGCAGTTCATGCGCTTTTCGACGATTTGGTTCAATATCCATGCGCCTTATTTCTAGGTTTTGCGGTTCGAGACAAACATTTCCGGGACGATTACAAGTCATTGTTGAAAGGCCCTGAAAGTATTCTAGTTCAAAATAAAGGCGCGTGCACACTCCGGATGTTCACTTCTGTGTTCTAGCACGATCTCTCTTAGCACCAGAAATAAGCTGAAAATGTTCAGTAACAGTTTTTTACTATCAGTCAACTGCAAAACCCAAAAGACCCTGCAGAGCTTCATTTCTGGCGTCAAAATGTGCAGCTTTGACTAAACCAGCTACCACATTTTTCTTGCGCCATGCTTGTCAGTTGAATATAGTCACCCACTCAAACCAGTATGAACGTTTTTCCTTCAAATTTGTCCATACATCTCATCCAGGGCTAGGGTACTAAGGAACGTCAAAAAACCCAGCCTGCTTTCAGGAATGATGAGTTTGTTATTCTTGCCCCACCGTTAAGCGTCCGCAAATCCCCTCTGCCTGAGACTGTTTCTTGGTACTGTTTGCGGTGTTGTTAGTGATACTGTACCCCGTTGTTGTTGTTGTTGTTGTTACTGTAGTTGTTGCTTCTTCTGCGGTTGCATTAAACGACACTTTGTACCTACAGACAGATAGGTACGGTAGTGCCCAAGGTGAGACAAAAGCGATATACGTTAACATCTTGACACCCAAAAATCCGTGGATACTATCCACCCATTTCAGTGACAGTGTGTATGACTGGATTCCTACGGATACACTCGGCATGTTAGTCTATTTCGTTTTTGCAAAAATTGTTCCAGACGAACGTAAACCACGTGCACTTCTGAATATGCGTTCTGTTTTGAAATCATGAAACAAAGTTTGCTCGCACATGCATTTCGTTGAACTTCAGACAGTGGAGTGGAGGTCAGAAATTTGCCATGAAGCTTTTCAGATCGATCAATCAATGGCTATGATTTTATTTTTGGCTAATTTTTCTTCCGTGAAAGCTTCTGGCTGTTTGTGGTTGCCATCGGTTCAATGGATTTCCCTGGGAGCCTATCAAAATGAGAACGAATGATTTACTTCGCTCTAACTAATTAATGTCTGAAGAAAATATTGATAGCTTCTTGTTGGCACACGCGAGTTTTACGTAATGAGCACATCAAACAATGCATGCAAGCAGAAGAACTTTGCAGTGGTAAAATTAGCCAGAGTTGGCTGGTACTTTGCATGTCCCCCTAAGGCTTCAAATGCTAACTGGTTTATTGCCCTTGCCAGTAATCGACCTAGAATGAAACACGGTGCAAAACCGTTATTGGAAATTTAACAAACCCTTTTCAGACGAAAAGTTGTAAACCAGAGAGAAAACTTATGAAGGCTTTCCCAAACTCAAAATGCCCTTGCCATTTGATCAAACGGAAAAACTAAGAGTATTGAGAAGAAAATAGAATCTTAAATAACTTTTGGAATGAAATGACCGTTTGCTTCGTTTGACAGTCGAAGATTGAGCTCGCAGCAGCGGTCATTCCCGGAACTATTACTCACCATGCAGTTGCTATCTGCGTTGAGTTTTGAAGCCGAAATTACCGAAGCCAATGTACGCAATCATAATGTTGCTTTCAGTTTTTAAAAGTAGAACCTTAACTGATCTGAAGCAACGATAGGAAATAAAATCCTTGCCATGCAGCTCAAAATCGATTCGGTTAAACATTTTTATTCATATGCACATATAAATACCTATGTGTAATGAACCAAAAAGTGAAATTTTGACTTCATGATATAATTCAGTGGTCGCCCAGGAATGAGTTCGTTTACCTTTACAGAACATTAAAAATCTTCGCTGCAATCATCTTCACTCGGAAAAATTTGAAACCATGGAAAGATGTTGATGTGCTAGCTAACTTATTGCTTACCACTAGGAAACTTTTAGTGTACTCCGTAAACGGACGGAGATAACAGTAGACAAAAAGAGTATACCTAATTATGAGAAAATGCATTTGTTTTTCAAGTTAAAAGCAAAAATCAGCCATTCTTAGACAAATATAAAAAGCTGAGTTCGTTTGTATAGAAAACAAATCAAAATCGCTTTTTTTTCTTTGCTGAAGTCACGTGCACGTAATTCAAAAGGTAAAAATTTCACAAATTTCAAAAGTCCATGGGTCTTTTATTTACTATTGATGATTGTACCCAAGCAACAAAAAACGTTTGATGGAACTCACGAAATTCGCTCTTCCATGTGTATTGTAACTAAAGCAGAATCATTAATCTTCAGAGCCTACTTGTAGATGTATTAAGAACTAGTGGTTCGCATGCCTGTATTATCATACAGTTCAATAGATCAGCCCACCTAAAATACAAGGACCAGTTTAACCGAATTTTATCCAAGCTATTTTCGGTGATGAATCAATGGCCATCAAATGACGCAATTTTCGGCTAAATGAGCGTTCGGCATATATGGGAGAATCCATAGTATTGCTTTGAGGTGTGTAATAATGATGTTGCTCCCAAACCTGTTCCCTGTCCAGATGTTTCTGGAATATAGGTGGAAATTCACTTCTTGTCTATCTGCGTCTCTTCTTTGGAGCAAAGATAAGGAATTCGGTTTATCGCTCGTCCGAGCTTGCAAGTTGTCAGCAACCGTGAATAAACTTTTATGCTGTTTGGAAATGTTTCACGTTTTTTTTATTCATCACAATATGTATTTGCGTTTACGCATATGCGTAACGAGATTTCCCGTTTCTGGTCGGCACTGGAATCGCCAGTTCTTTGACAGGGAACATCTTGTTCCAGTTTTTGGAATCTATCCGATTTTGCACATCTACAACATCGTAGGGGTTTTCTCAGGTCTTAATTAGAATATTCGTTAGAAGCGTGCTCACTCGCCTTCCGAATTTACATTTCGAATGCTTATTACCGGGTATTTTGTTTTCGTTGTTGCACGGATAGTCATGATTAGGATTGTTAGACGCGAAATATATTCAACTTCGAAAAAAATTCAACCATTAGCAAGCGTGTCATTTTCTGTTAGGCTCTTTTACAAACAGTTTTTCGTTTGGAAGGGCCGCCAACTTTAATTATTTTCAAAAATGAGGCGAAGCGTTTTAGCAACATTATTCTGCAAAGGTTTACAAAGGTGACGAGAACGACGGATTTTGCAGTTGATGACGTAGAACAGAATGCGTACACTTTGGTAAAGGTACTTCGGGACTATTTTATATGCATATTTCTGACTAACTTGGACGTTTTTTACTCAGACTTGTACATCGTCCTCAAAGCAATCGACGCTATTCGTCCCCGAATAGCAGAGTGCGTTAGCAGCAGGGGATGCCTGAACGCACATGTCATGCCCCGTTTTTTTCTAAATTTGTCCGCTGTGCTTTGACATATGAAATGCCGAAACCAAGGTGTACTTGATTCCATAACAGGATTTGATTTGATATCTGATGCAAAATGAAAATGGTGGATAAATTGAAAGAAATAAACTATTTTGATAGTACTCCATAGGTATATGGCTTGGGAGCATTCACATAGAGTGGAATATTTTCGTAGGTGTTTTTCCTTGTATAACACTGCCATTTTCCTGGCTAACTGTGAATCAAGCAAACAAAGGTGTGCCCAAAGTAAATGACTAATTTAATTGTCATTTGCTTTCGCCGTCCTTTGAACTAAGCTGAGGCACATTTAAAGCAGACAGGGAATGTTTCAAAGCGGGGGTTTAAACCACTGAGGCAATCACAGACGGAGATCACAGACGAGCTTCTTCATAGTAGTCAAATGGTTTAGATGGGACAAACTGGACCATAGACCTTTTCATTAACTATGGTCATGTTCAGCAAGTTACAGTGAGCAGGCAAACTATCGAGTTTGGGTAATTAATTGCCCAGATGACCACTCGATTAAATTGTCATTTCTGTAGAGTTAGCGACTGACCTAATGATAAATTTCCTGAATGTTTTCAAGTCCATTCACTGAATCGTTCCCTTGGCAACCACTGTGGCAAATAAATGAAAGTCTTTACGTCATGCTGGTCTTATGTCAATCAAGCAATCGTTAATCGACATTTTGACGATTCCTCGTAATTGGGCGTTCTATAATGACTTTCCAAAAATGATACCGATTTACCCTGGAATGAAATAGTGGTTTGGATTTCTACTTAAATTAACCACAAAATAACTGGAGCTTTTTGGACCGTAGCTTCCAAACATTACCCCTGGTTTCAGCAATTCTTTTCAAATGGTCGGAATTCAAGAAAGTATTGGTAGAAAGGGATTAAACGTTGAACCGTATTATTCAGTATGTGGTACCACCTCTTTAACTATCAATGAGGATACATAGGAGGAGCGTACAGTCGCTCCATTCATGTTAGGAACTATCAGTGGTAAATATCTGTTGCGCGCAAACTGAGGGACACAGGTCTTAACCACTAGTCGGATTGAGCTTGCTCTTAACGATTTACTGAATGCCATCACGAGATGTAACGTCTACTGCACGACCCTTGATGAGGTACCCTCCAGGATCGCAGTAGCAGTTTGCTTTAACTGATCCGTCACAGTAACCAAATGTGGTTAGGTTTTACCTTGTTCGAATGCACGAACTATACTTACGCCTCTGGTTGTTGTTAGACTGCTCGAAATATTCAATTTAAATACTCGAAACTTCCTGACTATTTAAAGTAAATAACTACCGCTCATCAATGCAAACAGGGGCAGTGTTAGTTACCTTAATTATTTTAGGCTAGTGGCAATTTTGAAGGCAGACTGCGGACATTCCGAATCTTGGAGCAGCCTTGCATTAGACTAAGGGTTTGCTGAAGGCATGGACTTAAAACTGCGAGCAGGCCAAAAGCACCTCAGCGATATTCGGTGTTCTTCCGAAAATTAGTGTTAAACTCATCCAGATGACAAAAGGGAGGCGCTTTTATCTGAAAAACTTTTAGTTGTAATTCCTTCCGGTAGTAGGGCTGAATTTAATCCAATAATCCCGGTCAAACTCACCAATTGCTCAACGATGTTCGAGGCAGTAGGGAAGTATTTGCAAAGACTGAACACATACTGAACCAATAACGACTAAAATTAATCTTAAACGATGTGGCAGACCCGGTAGCCAAAACAATGACGACTTACTAGTCAGAGCGACTTCGTTCTGGTAATCAACAACAAACATTTACAATTATTTTTTTCCGAAACGCACATTTCGTTGATTTCCAAACTATTCCCCGCCTAAAATTCGCACTGAAAGCAGGTAGTTTTGCCTTTTTCCCTTTGGGAGGCGGAACTATTGAAGTGCGTTGTGTTCTTTGTTTGAACAAGCTTTCCGGTCCGTACATTGACATTTTTGTGGATATTGTGGTCGTAGTAAAAATAGAGTAAAAATTCAGGATGCGAGACTATGGAAATAAACGCGGTATCTGAATAAGTTTGAAATTCACTCATGCTGCATATTTTTTTGCAGTCGAACTCATCAAACAATTTCGATGTTCGTTTGGTACCTTTTCATTATTTTTCTGATGTCGGCATTGTAAGATGAGCCGAAAATGTTGATGTAATTTGCATATGTGATCTGTTTTCTACGAAGCAGTTCTACCGATAACGTCGCCAACGTTTAACGCGCCAATGAAAACTATGGATGCACGATATATCTGTTCCGTTTTTGGTAGGAATCATCATACTCGTGCAATATACAAACTTGCAACCTGAACTGAGATTCAAACCGAAGACCAACGACTGTTAGTCGACGGCATTAGAAATGGAGGGAATCTTGGTTTCGCTTAAGGAGTTTTAGCTAATTTCGACACTTTGTGAGACTGTATGATATAGCCACGAATTTCGAGTCACGACTATTAGTCCGGTGCTTGCTTATCCATTGGAGTCCGATGGATGTGGATTGCTGGTGTTTTTCTGTAAATGCCAAAGAACCACGGTAGTCGAAACTTTAGCGCATTATATCTACCAACAACGCCGAGTTATTAACATTATTTCATTCACTATAAAAGCCAATACATGGCCCATCGATTTTTCGATACATTCCTTGCGTCATTTGGTCCAAATTTGGTTTATATTTTTGTGTTTATGTATTGCTTCAATATTTTCGCCTAATTTGTCATGAATTTTTGCAGGACTACGTTCAAATAGCTAAACTAAATGATTGGTAGTTAAACAAAATCATCTGTCTTCTATGGAAGTTTCTAACAGGTGCTTCTGAGTGTAAATTCATTTTCAGTCCGACTACGACATTGTGTTATCTCTGATCCCATCATATTACTGTGGTTTTAGTGGGAAAACAGATGTTTCCTAAGGCTCCACCTGAGGTGTTGGTGGTAAACGAGAGCTTTTCCGAAGAGTATGTGTCGTCTTTTAATGCCGCCATAAAAATGTTTTCGTATATTCTGTCAGTGAAATCATTATATTCACTTGTACGATGAAGGATTTGAACGGCCTCGCTCTCCAGATTGTTTTCCTCTTCAAGCATCAATTCCCAACCCCGGAGGCTCAGTCTGGGGCATTCTTTTAAAATTTCTAATGGCTGAGGAGAACAATGATCACTTTTAAAACCGGTTGTGAAACCGTACAAATAGATGAGGTTGTTTTCTATCTAAAGAATTGAACCTTAGTCTTAGCGGAATCAATAATATTGGGGATAAGTCAACGAGCGAAATATTGCTTCTTCAATGTCGACAAAAAATGTTAACTCTTAAAGACCTATCCAACCTTCTAGTGTTTACAATGCATCTCCCTTTGAAAAACAAATAACCACATTGAAGTGCATGCTATATAGATTTAAACGTACACGGGAAACGATGGTCTACATGTCTCCAGCTTTGTCACGCGAATAATTAATTAGTACCGACTCCAGTCGTGTGTAATCGTAGATCCAACCGCTTGTGGATGCCTCAGCAACTGGCGACATAGATCTTTTTCAGATGTATTAACACAATTTTTGCCTATCAACTCAATTATATAACCGATGCATTAATCACACTCATACAACTCCCGTGAAACTGAATTTGCATACTGGTCAATTAAAAATTTTACATAATTTGCGCATGGTCACGTCCTGCTGAATTTTCTGTCAACCAACAGTCCCTTTGGAATTTTTGCATACGAAATGACAAAGCAGGTGAGAGTTAAACAACAGTGCATTAGGTGGTACCCACTTTTCAATTGTGAAAGCTTAAATCTACGGTCCATTTCGCAAATGACAGACATATATATCGGAGAATTTGAGGCTAGACATTTAGAAGACAAAAGTCATTGGGAGACCTCAATGTTTTACAAACATTTTTTCGATCAGATGCGATATTGTCTTTTCATGTTCAGAATACCAAATAAGGATTTGCTACTGTCTCATAGAAGCCAAAGGCCACTGTTCTCTTAAATCTAAGAAGGGCTAAATAGTCAAATTACCAAGAGATAGATGTTAGAGGTGCGGCAAATTTTGGAAATAGGTTATTCTGAAAACCGAGGATGTTTAGCTTGTGTACCAAGCATAAAGTTTTTTTATTAAACCGATGCCTATTCTTGCTGAGGCCGTCTTTTTTCCCAGTTAAATATTCAGTTTATTATGGTGCCCCAAAACGGCAAATCTGAGATGCGCTTACCGAGCCAATTTGGATTTGTGTTTCATTTCAGCGGGAACTAAAATCCCTGGCAAAACATCGATTACGCTGACTTCTCACTTCCCCTAACTGCCTGTGGTGTTTTTCAAACTTCTGCTTCAATAGCAGCGGTTAATACACCGTTTTCAAGCACAGGACCTCTGCTTGGTCGTTCTATACAGCTTCCTTTCTAATGATTGACCACGTGGAACGAATCATTTGACTATAATAGCTGTTGTTAGGCAACTTGATATGAGTATTACTAGTCTGAAGAACTAAAATACCAAGTAAAGTCTGTCCGTCATATCACTGGCAGTGTAAATTCTCATGCTGATCACCATGTAGCCGTTGACCAATTCGACCCAAGCTTCTGCCGTTGGAAGCCCGAGGATAGCAGAAGCGTGTTTATTTCACTTGCCTATAATATTTAAATTTAATCGAGATTTTTTTAGAAAGCGCATTTAAAAATAAATTGCCTCCAGAACTGGGAGCTCTGTTTGGTGTCAGTGGTAGGGGATTATAAGTTTTTATGGAATTATTCACCACGTAATACCATAGCTTAAATTGCCATCAAGTAAACATGGAAGAGCCGCACAGCCTTTTCAACCAAATCCAAGGCGCCCGAACTAGGACGCGAACTGGGGAAGAACGATTTTGAACGAAATGCCTTAGCCACCCTCGCAACGGTTTGATGAAATTCCCCACATGATATCACACTTATCCGTCACTGATTTGTACGGCCACTGGACACTGGCGCAGAACGATCTATCTACACTGATGAATGGCTTTTCTGCAGGTAGCCTAAGTAGGACAGAGTTTGGACATAACCTGCAGAACTTGGCTTCTTGATAGGTGTTAAATATCACGTGGCAAATAATTTCGCAAAACATTTCCTTTATCTGGTGAGGGGAATAATGCGAGCTGAATCCTCGAGGCGTTCAATTTTTTCATTACCTCTTCGGTTGCGTAAGTCGCCCTCAAGAACTACATTCGACTGTTGTACGTGGTATCTAAGGTAAAGAAATTTGACCAAAAGACTGTAGGGTAAATGATTCATTCAATTGTTTTTTACACACTCCCGTGGGAAGTACATTCTACCTGCAGTTCCACAAGCAGATTGATTACAGCTATTCCTCACCAGTTCTTCAAAACCGATAAATTGATTTTAACGGAACAGTTTTCATTCTTTAAAACTAGACCAGGACCAAAACACCAACTTCTTCCGAACAGTTTTGAAAAGAACTAATTTATCCCGAATTTCCAATAGTGCTGTTGGTGCTTCGTTGTTTGAAAAACTGTCCGGGTGAATAAGCAGCAGCGAGCTGGTACCCGTGGCGTCCGCATGGAACAAATCACCAATACTATGTGCAAAATATTCGAATAGCATTGTTGTCAGTTTAGCGAATTAGGTGGTGACCTTTGAACGTGAAGGTCAAGGGTTTGACTCCTTCCGCCGCCGGCCAACTTCCCCACTTGAAGGCCCTCTGTTGGCTGTGTCCCGGTTTCTGAAAAGTGATGTACACTAGTATAACAGTGATAAAGGAAGCAAAAATGAATGTTCTTTTCATGCATTTGTTCATGGGGTACTCAACACTGCGGCTGATCTTACACTGAACAAAGTATGAATGAGTTAGTCTGGGGCTTAAAAAACTGAAATGAGAGGTGTTTTGTGTACCAAACTACCCTTTATGAAGAAAATATTGGTAATGCATATTTTACTTTTCTGCGGGAAATCCAAAGTCAGAGGTAGATTGGCCATTTTCAAGCCTCCCATACTAATCCGCCTTTGAGTCTGCGAGCGATTTTGACACATTTCCCGATGAACCATGCGCGTAAATACATGTAACACTTTTTTTAGTGATTGAGACATGCACGCCGTCAGTCTTTCTGTTTTCCAGAAGGGTTCAACCACCGGAACTGGCTGGTCAACGAGCAAATACACTTAAATTGTCTATCGCTCAATTTTCCATTCATGATTATTTGGATAACTCCGCAACAAATTTACTAATTTTTATTTATTAACCCATCTGAGAGAAACTTTATACCGGGCACCTGCATTCTCAAGAATAGCTTGTGAGTTTGCTCAAATTGC
Organism: Fasciolopsis buskii; assembly: GCA_008360955.1. NCBI lineage: Eukaryota > Metazoa > Platyhelminthes > Trematoda > Plagiorchiida > Fasciolidae > Fasciolopsis > Fasciolopsis buskii. The sequence goes on along the minus strand of LUCM01001935.1, from coordinate 424,009 downwards.
AGTTGGCAACGTTTAGTTCATAGAACCACAGAGTTGTCTTTCTAAAACCAAACACTGTACTATTTTTAACAGTGGAATGAGCTTTTTTGTTCAATTATAGGTGAATAATTGGAAGACATTTTCCTTTATAATCAGGCTACATTACCTAAATTTAGCTAATCATGATTAAGAATGGAAATCAGAGAGTAAACATCGTCATTGTTTACAGTCGAACAGCAGGTTATCCCCTATTGACAGCTACCTCTCCACAGTGCTGCATGTTTCTATAAAAAGATTGAATATGCAAGGAGAACAGGAAGTAGAGCGTACACAGGAGTAAAGCAAATACTGCTGCAGTAACCAACACACGGAGCACGGTCTAACTACAAAACACACTCCTCCAATCAGTCTGATTTCTTTGAAAAATGACAACACGATCCCCACTGTTCGCGGTTTACTTCCACATTCTTCAGTGTCCCCAGCCAGCTTGTTGACGGGTCTTTCCGAACACAACCTCGAAGATTTGAGACAACTACTTTACATAAGTTCGCTGTGCATTTTT
>LUCM01001935.1:298808-421472 GCA_008360955.1 Fasciolopsis buskii | reverse complement strand
ACTACGATATGATCCGTCTGACTCAGAGTCCCTGTCGAGTTAGAGCGCCATGTCGCAGTGCGAGTACTACTGTGTCTGAAATTCGTACTACAAAGAAATAAGCTATTGTTCACACAGAATTGGAGAAGTCTTGCCCTGCTATCTGTTAGCTGAGCAGGCAAGACGCATTGTCCACCTAAACAGGATTCCGATGCACTTGTGAATTAAAATCACCTTCTACCACTACAGTATCATTGACTTTGCTCTTCCGAACACAAATGAGGAATTTGTCATAAAACTGGCCTTCTTGCATGTCAGTGCTGCAGTCTGTTGGAGTGTACGCCGAGATTACAAATAAACTACGCTTAACATTACTATCCCTCCGGACACCGACTGATCCTTGTATTCTCACGGCGCACAAGCGACTGTTAACTAACATCCAGTCTAAAAGGTCCGGCTCAGCCCTGTTACTTCGGACTGTTTCCACACCGCGTTGACCCACAGTTTGAGGTGCTTTGTTTTCTGAAGTGTATGGGAAATATCTTGACGAGACATTTGGAGCAGTAAGTTGAATTACATTACTGGGATTCTGAATTCGTGTTTCACTGACGCGGTAGACATCAGCCGAAAGTGAGTCCACTGTGAGAGCTAACCACACTTGTTTTTCAGCCTGCATGAGAGGGTGCACAGTGAAGGAGCGGAGATTCAGAGGCTGACGAGGTTTGAGGAAATATGAGCTACCAGATTGAAAACCAGTTGCTAAATTATTTGACAGCGAACAGTTGTGATTGTCTGGCGTGCTATTGGTGTGGCCATTATCAGTAGGCAGAACAAGCAAAGAATTTGGGCTGACAACAGAAGTGACAGATTGAATTCAAGGGAATGAATTCAAAATGTTCCTATTTGTATCTTCTCTCTGCTTCCTTAAGGTTTGTTCGCCTGTAGTTCTCCGGGGACTTTGACTGTTAATCATATTGTGTTAGCTTCCAAGACATTTCGGCGCTGGGTTCGCTGAATCCTACTGAACCTGATAGCCGACGGTTTTTGCAGTGCTTCCAGATTTCAACTACCTACTGAATTGCTTTGGCCGTACTTCTGCAACGTTTGAAATGATGAAAACGAAACCCAAGCGCCTGCTTCCGCTTTGTATCCTTGGGTATGCTGATTGTACAGTCCAAACATCTGTAATCAATTTCTTCATGTTCATTCCATAAAACGAATGTTTTGAAGCGGCAAAGATCAAATGCAGTCGTACAGAGGGCGCCATACCATAATATCACCAAGGTCTTTAACTTTGGGAGAAAACGGAATTCTCACAAATACCTAACCGTCATTAGAGCTAGTGTTAAATGCAACCCAACTTTGGCCCTCTATGATTAATCCAAGCGGCAAAATGATATACACACAAGCCTAAAAGCGATTAGATTGCATTTACCTTCTGTGTGCCCAGATCTTCATTTAGAATCACACGGTTATATGACAAAAGTATCCTTCTGCAGTTTACAAAAGCAGAAAAACAGTTTTTGGTCCCAATTAAAATAATTTATTCGGAACAGCGTTGCAAACCACACAATTTTCAACTATTTGTCAATATCGGATTGTTCTTGGGTCATTTTATTATAAATTCGTGATGCAGAAAATTTCATCTAGGTTTGAAGCTGGATGGAGGACTCATTTGGTGGGTTTGACTGATACAATGACATATTCTGTTTCGAATCATGGGAAGAAATTGGATGTATGCAAACCACCTAAACACTTCAGTGAGATTTTGCCGGTATAGAATCTGAACCGATAAAATCCACTCTAACCGATATGAATCCAAGACTTGCAAGCAATTCGTTGTTCCGCAATGGCAGACGGCACATTTCACACGTGCAGAATCGTTCTTCGAAATGTTGGAAATATGTTCGCGTCAGTAGGTTGCTCGGGAAACTGGACACCGTTAACAAGAAATACTTTAAAATTACATTTTTTTCTATATTTAGGCACTATTTTGGCCGTACTATCTATCACGTTTCATCAAAAATCTATTTTGTCAACCAACCAAAGCTTTCGCAGATTGTGTTTGAGAATTTCGGAAATTCATTACCGCCAAATTTTTAACTGCTAGCTAATTAACAAGCCGACATTAATATTACAGTGACCTTATCATAACTTCCAAGTGTTGGAAATATTATTACGAATTTCATTTAACTCGGCTAGAACGACGACTGTTCAAAAGTGAGTTGGTTGTCAGCACTTAAACTGCTTGCATTTGTGCTTTGCCACTCCACGCCTACAAAAATGTTAATCCGCCGTAAATTTAACTGTGTCCTTAGTATTCTGAAAAACTTTAGCTTATAACCTATACTCGACCATTAAATTGACAATCATTGGGGTGATACGGTTATATTTGTCAAATTCATTCGACCCTTCATATAGGATTTTAAAAATAATTTTCTTGTTTTTTTTGAGAGAAATATCTTCCGCTTTGTACGTGTTTTCTTGGAACAAGTTACTAAGATTTTATATTCTTTCAGGGATTTACAGGTTTATGCTGGTTGACCGAACCTCTAACAGTTTATCTTCAGTAGAGCTTGAAACAAAACGTGCTTTGAATTTTCAATTTTTCTGGGCAGATTTTGTCAAAATATGACGGTAAAATCTCAAAACATTTGTGTAAAACAATGATGATGAAGCCGCTTTGCTTCCATTTTGTCAAAAACTGGTCCCATCAAGGTTTTGTTTCAGCACAGCTATTTTCTAGGGCAACGGAAAATCTGGTGACATCTGGTAACAACTCAGTTTGTCAGACGAGTATCTGTTAGTGGGACATCAAAGAGCCGGATACAAACGTGGTTGAAGAAAGTTCTGTCACGTACACCATTTTGGCAAACTTAACGAAGCTGACAGTGACAATGCTCAGCGCACTCTCATGAGACGATAGTGAATATGAAACCCTTGTTTTTAAGAGAATGGCTAACGAGGGCGTTTATTTAGAAGCAAGACGAACTTTTCTTCTAGCAAAACGTTTGGTTTTTATAAAATTGGACAAAATACGTTGGTTAATGACAAGCAATATACGGTACAACAAGGATAATTTGTTAAATTCTACTCGTCCTTCGCTCAGTGGCCAGTCATCTCGCTCAACTGATGTCAGTGTTTGAGGTTGGCAAACTGTAAATACTTTTCACTGAAAAGGTTTCGGCTGCCGGTAAAATTGCCTGAAAAGTTCAAATGTCACGATTTTCGTCACTGCCCAACCGATCTTTGGAGCCTGTAAATCCAAGGTAGTTTCTAAGTACCCACAAACCTGCAGTATTTTGTGAAACCCCTGTAATTTCATTTGCTTAATACAAACCACAAGCTTTCAATAAAATTGCGTTTTCGGCTAAAGTAAAAATAGAAACGCGAGGCATGCATCTCACTGGATAGTTTTACAGGAATACCGAAGTATTTTCAGCGAACGTATCCGCAGTTGCAAGCGAAATGAAGTGGAACATTTCAGTGTTCAAGGTTTTCTGATCAAAAACAATATTTTCACAACTAGATTTTATCTGCTTGTTTCGCATTCTCATTTCTTCGGTTACTGGAATTTCTCACACTATTGCTTGTCTGTCGGCACTTTGATTTTTCACTCTCCATTGCACCATTCATTCCCGTAACCCAATTAGAAGACTGTTCTGCACACAAGTAACGGTCAGAATCAAATTGATTTGCCACTCTCAACCGAAGACCTTTTTTCATAGCAGCGATTAACGAATTACTGAATGGCCTACATCTGCATGCATTACAAGCACGTCACAGCTAAGCAAAACGGCCGTACAGGCTGGATATTTGGACATGGTGCATAAAATGAAAATGTTAAATCTTTGATCATATACTCTGCTCATGGTGACACTCACAAATCCTAGAGATAGTATTCGAATTAAAGAAACATTTCTTCTGACCAATTTAACTGCCTTTTTCGTGCCCGCTAAAAAAGGACAAAACAATAAATTTGCTTTGAGGTTTTATGGGTTGAGAAGAAGCGTGAACGAAATTCCGAACAACAGCTAGTGATAACTGGATCAGAGGCAATAAATAACCACGGGCTATCGACAGGGTAGATCACCTACAGAAGAAGGGGGACAATGTTTCAAATTTCGGTTACCAAATTTATTTTAACTGCCCGAGATATTTATCATTTATTTATTTACGCCTGAATGCAACCGAAATTTCCCATTTTAACTACTAAACTCGACTACCAGATTAGGATTCAAGAAGCTCCAAAACCTCGGTATTTCCCCCACATTTAAACTTCAGGGTGCAACAGTTACTTTGGTTTTCTGCTTCTACTGAATTTTTTAGTCACTTTTCATATGTGCCGACGTTTGCTTTATCAGATTGCACGAGTGACGATAAATTTTGCTCCCTTAAGGAAAGATAATTTAGGTTCGTGACATTATTCTAGCATCTGTCATGCCTGCCGCTCAGGTGATCCTAGTCACGGCATTTCACCACATGAAGGTCGCGAGTCCGAATAATTCCATTCCCGATGAAAATCAATAGTTGGCCGCTTCTTGCTTCTCAAAGCAGATGTGATGGAGGACGTAATGCACAGAACAAAATGGAAAACACATTCCAGTGGAATGGGATATGTTGCTTCAGCTTATTTGTTTAGAGTTATTGCCACGTGAATTTGCCGTAATGATACTGCTTAGGGATCTGTAACACTGCGGTATGATAACAGAGCCAATTCACTTTTCATGTTGACTAGCAGCTGTCAAACAAAAATTAGTGTCCCAGTTGATTTTGACTTAAATGGATGTTGGAATAAAGCCAAGGTGAAGCGGTAATTTTCTTCGTGTGGATTAGTAAATCACTTTCACCTATGCGAGTTTGTGCTTGTCTCGCTTTGCTAACCAATTCCTTTTGTACGATGCAATTTATCTTCAGTCAAACGTGTCAAAAACTTATTAGATACAAGCCAATTAGAATAGTGGCGCTGAACGTGCTTCCCGTGTCGTACCGTTGATTTCCTTTTATACTCCCCCATCCCACCTAGTTTCGTCTTAGCTATGAAGGCAATCTGTTTCGATTTAGCCACTTCTTATGGTCTGCTCTCATTTGAAGAAGTAAGACGATTAGGAATGTCGTGTATGCACATGGGTCATTCAGATTGTGGTGTATCCAGAACGGCTTGTCTGAAAGGGAGAACATAAAGCAGATGACTGTCTATCTTTTGTACCCAAACAAAGTTTCAGCTGCAACACCTTCTTGATGATATATTGAAATTCTGTGTGACTTGCGATTTTATAATTGAATCCAACTATCACCCAATTGTGCTCTTGAAAATGATGGCCATGTTAATTTAGATTTTAGATTATAAAAATTACACTTGATATTCTTCCGATAGAGGTACACTGAAAGCCCACTCAATCACATGACTACCGTTGGAATAACCAAAACCTTAGCCTGGTGACTGACTGCAGTGAACCATTATTAACACAGAGAATTGAATATAATAAATATAATTTGTCATCGCCAGACAATAAGCATGCTAGTTGTCTCCATCGGTCCATCACGCCTCTGCAAAATTGAGACTAAGTTTGTCTGTCGTGGGTCAAGACAGACTACTACCAGCGGACCAACTTCATAATCCATTTGTTCCGAAATGGAATCATTTTTATTATAATCGATTCATTATATTTCATTCTTGTATCTTTATTGTTGTGAGAGTAAGCAAAACGTCGAGTAAATATATTATAATCATAAATATATTCCTAAACCTGAACGAAATGCAGATTATCTCCTGCGGTACATCGTACAAACATGATTAACTTTAATGTCATTTGATGTTGCAGTGAACATTCAGGTGCTATTAGTACTCTGACCAAAGAGATTCATCATGCATCAGGACCCATGAAAATCCTTTGTGAAGCGAATAAATCAATATATAAAAAGCAAAAGTGGAACGAATACTGGTACAAGTGTTGGTAGTAGCCATTGGTAGAAAGATGGGTAGTTGAAGAAAGAGGAAGGTAGTAAATACATGGAAAGACGGAAACGGGTGGATAGATAAGGCAATAGATAGGCAAGTGGGTAAGTTCAAAGGTAGACAGACAGACAGACAATTACATGGATAGATGGACAGACAGACAGATAAATAGATAGATAGATAGATAGATAGATAGATAGATAGATAGATGGATGGATGGATGGATAGATTGACTGATTGATACGTAGATGGATAAGCACGAAGATAAATAGATAGATAAGATAAGTTTTAGTTATTGATATTTTGTCATTCAACTGCTGGCTTTGCAGTTTCCGAGATGCTTCACTGATTGGTTTGTTTTCCTTCCTAAGGAGCTCCGAAATTACCCCTCATAAGGCGATATATACGTCAGCTGAATGATAATGGTTGTCATCGTTTTCGGACTGAGTAAATGCGATTTTCTTCGCCGCTGCACTTAAAACGATGAAATCATATCAGGCCACTGCAATTCCGAATTTTCGCAAGCTTCCCCGGCAGTAAATAGACAAGAATTAAATTAAAGAACACATTTTTATAGTGTATTGGCTTCAACTTCAAAACTTAATCCGCGACTATCTTTAAAAGAAGCACTGAACACATGTGGGCTAAGATAGTTGGGTTATATGTTGCGTATGTTCACAAATCGTCTACCTGTAGGTGGACTTTTCCTCATACAAGATGCTTTTTACAATTATGGATCCAGGTGGTCAACGGTGAGAGGGTAAATGTTATGAAAACCCAGACTGGTGGGCTGGCTCGTGTAGGTCAAATTATACTGTCTACTTGCGGTCTAAAAGATCTCTACGGGATGGCTTAAGACCTGTCGTGATAAACACTGGTGCTTTTCTTGCGTTCAGAATCCCTCTGTTTTTATTTCCTTGCTTAGGCATCTTTGCTGAACTTTGTTGATTTCTCTTCTAAATTTGTGCTATGAAGTTAGTAGTCACAAGCAGAGCACATAAGTGTAACCAAGATTGGACTAAGTTTAGGTATTATGAATAACATTTTGGTATATTTGACAGGAGGCCGTTGTTTGTTATTATTTTCATTTACCTATTGCGGCATGTGCGATGAAGATGCATACTGTTTTGGGTCGAGAATGTGCACTAATTGATACGTCCGCCATGAATGAGCACGGAAAATAATTTTGAAGATGCTGACGGTTACCAATCGCGGTATATTTACTCCAGCCTCTTACTATACATGTATCAAGAGCATGAATCACCGAAGATCTGCTAAGTATTGCGCAAATTTTGTCGGCGCACCGGATGTGGATGCGCTTATTTATCAACTTAAAGGGAGGTTTTGTAAACTTATTTTGGTCATCTCTAGCTGTAAACAATAACCTGTAGATAGAACGATCGAAGCATAAGCCTGAGATTTCTCAGCAGAGAGGTTGGCAGATACCATCAATTGAGAAAAGGAATCCATTATAACCAAATTGTTATGGACAGGAATAATCATAAACCAATCCTTACATTATTATGAAGAACCGATATCAACGTAATTTTTAACCGATCAATATTCCCTACGAGTTGCTTTCGTTGGCTACCCATACACAAATCTTCAAAAAACCAGTCAGTCACGAAATATTTATCTATCAATTCAAAATTTTGAACGGATGACTTCAAGCAGAAGTCGTCTGATAGGGAAATTCTTTCGAAATCTTGATCCTCTTTTCGCTTCTGAATTTTGCTCATTCCTTCGAGCTAGTCTTGGCCAGACAAGTGGTGCAACTCTTCAGATGGTCAACTTGTGGTTGGTCGTTAACTGTTAGGACTTCAAGTATCGGAAACCATCAGGTCCATCACTTTAAACCCTTCATATCATGACCTCTTCTTCCCACTCCTATTTGAACTTGGTTCTCTAAGTGAGCAAATAAGAGAAATTATCAGAAAATGATCAAATCAATTGAGCAAACAGCAGTTAATTGTTTTCGAAAGCCATTCGGTTTTGTTTTTTTCAACTAAACAGGGTTCTTTGCACAGTTTCACGAACTAGTATTATTTAATAGTCCGATTTTTTAAACTCTGATTCGAAGTGAAACCACACAGCGTACTATTTATGTGCGCGGACGAGCATTTCGTTGTCCGGTTTTACATCGTCCTCCTTAATTGTCCAGTTATCACGAGCAGTTTGAGGCCATCACCAACCACCAGATTGTGGTCTGGCGGGTGTTTATGGCGGGAGCCGGATGACTAACTACCCAAGTTAGTTTAGTGTCGTGAGTAACAAAGTGTAGCAAAATGCGTCTGCACTCGTTAGTTGGTTAAACAGGATTACTGGACACCTGCGCGCTCGACGGCATCGAGCCAAGTAAACGAGTTTCAGAAACTTTAGTTCGTTTACTGCGAAACCTAGGTATGATCCCAACATCCAAGTAGCCCGGGTTGGGGGAGTATCTGTTAGTTTTCATGGTATTACCGGCCTCTGAAACAAGCAGCCCAATCCGTCACTTGTGGGCAGTCGGTCGTCAAGGCTGCAACATGCGCCTCAGATAGTGTTTACAACTTTTGGAATGCAGCTTTTTAAGATAACACTGTTAGTCACCGACAGTACGGTGTCAGAAAATGCACACTTTTAGAACAGTTTGGGTTACACTAGACTTTTCTCAAAGCTGTCTTTTGACACATTCAAACTGAAATAAATTTTATGAAGATGGTGCTCGTTTTAAGCAGCACCAAACATTTCGAGTACTAATGGATAGAATGTGAAAAAAATCACAAATCTTTCGCCCAGAAAAATCAGAATTGTGAAAGTAAGGCACAGAAAGTAAGTATAACTCAACACAGTTACAACAAAGTTATCCACAATTTAATGGCTTATTCATGCCTCTATTGATATTAACAAACCGACGACCCCGGCGGGAATGTAGCATTCGCCCCTCAGATTCACACTGTGACTGCTGTTTATTTCTCAGGCATTCTTGTAGATGCCAAAAAAATTACCGGACCCTAGAAATTTAGACAGCTATGCCAAACTGGTAATCTTTTCTTATCATCAAGCCGCATACTTCGAGGTAGTAAATTATTTAGGCTGTGGATGTGAAAACTGGGATTAATTGTGCTCATCTCAGCTCACTGGTCTTTGGACTACACGTCAGATCATTGGTCGGCCCTAGCCTTGGGAATCATTAGCATCACGTTTAGCTTTCATTACAGCAATCTGACCCTTCCTTTAAATCTTGGTCTTCTAGCTGGAAGGTTGGTGTTAACTGTGCTCCATCAGCTCCCATCTGTGGTAATCAGAACCACCGGACGAAAGTTTGCGACGCAGTATTGACGCATAGGTTTTCCAGTTAGGAGGCTAAAGTTCAAATCTTGGGGGAGATGAAAGAGTTGCACCACTAATGAGCTCCAATAAGAGCAAACCTCCATGCCGCTGCTTCCCCAGAGTACTTTCAACGGAATGCCCCGGGATTTGTGCGGAGATATGTAGTCTGAAAGGCTGTCAGTCCACCGCCGAAAAACTGACTCCAGGGAAATCGCAATCAATTTTTACGTGTCTTCTTTTTTCTTTAAGAGATAATTTTCAGCCTCGGTATTTCATTCATTAATGAAATGTAAATCCCAGCTGGGAAATGCTAACTTCCAGGAGTCTATTTGAAACATCATGTTATTTTTACATAGCAGAAAGTAAAATATTTGTTTGAAAACGTTTTTTCATGTAGCTCTTGAGCTAACGAACATGTCTGTCAATTTACAAAACTCCAATTTCAGATGTAACGCACTTAATGTCTTTACATCATTTACCATGTTTTCTGCAATCTAACTTTTCTAATCTGCACAGCATCCATCGAAAGAGAGAAACATAATGCCATGAGTCTAACAGGTTGGACAGATAAATACGCTAACTTTCGTTCGCCTGGCAAGAAAGAAGGGAAAATTTAAATAGTACAAATAGCTGTGGCTAAATGAAAGGTTTAATGAATTTGAAACCCCTTCGTAGAGTACTATACTTAGTAGCCTTCGCCCAACAGACCACCACCATTCGTGGTATCGGACGAACTTTGCATTAAAACACTCAGTTTAGCGGGTGTTCCTAGACACTCATCATTTTAAGTTATTGGCCTGAGGAGTCCACCGAGAGAGCTGACGGTAAGGTTCGTTGTTGAATGTCTGAGGTGGAACCTTTTTGATTTCACAAGCCTGTGAGTTCACAAGAGAAGGTCACGCAAAATGAGTACAGGACAAACGAATGTGGACTATCAAAGGAGAAACTATGTTGTCTTTATCAGACAAGGTAATAGATAGACGCCTAATTCGGTCTTTATAATCAAGCGCCCGGTCACTCTTGAATACCTGAAGCAGAAATAAGATAGAACGAGTAGGCTCCAAAGCCACTAGGATTTACCCAGCTTCTGATAAGAGGTAAGTAAACGTGACCCTGAGATTTGAAGTTGCAAAAAACCACTTAGGATTTCAATGATGAAAGCATGACAACCAGTCGGGCGGCAGCGAATCGGTACCTATCATCAGAGCCACCGAAGAATTTGAAGTTCGATTCTGTGAAAGTTTGGGTGACATTTAATCCTCGTAGTTGATCTTTTTAGGCTTGCAAATATAATCTTGCATGCATGTCACCAGTGTGAAATGTAGTCTTCAATAGGACAACTTTTATGGCTTTATCAAGTGCAAAAAAAAACATTAATTATTTCGATAAAGTGAGCATCAAGAAACAAGGCTAACTCCATTCAACAATCGTTTTCGAGTAATTTTCTCCGATCTCCTCCCCATTACGTTAGACATTTTGCATCACAAACGCCCCGTCATCGATGTAGTTAATTGCAATGACCCACACCCAAAATGGCAGTTTGTTGATGATAACAAATTTCGAAAATCTCCGGGCCAAATGAACAACCGGTTCATTAAATATGTCCCACTTTGTCACAAATCCGATGTTTTCTAAGCGATTTAATGCCTCCCTTTTGTGAACTACAAATGAGCAATAAAGTCGAGGAGAGTATCCCTTCCTTAAATTACAAAACACAATCATGTTGTTATTTCGCTCAAACTATTCCATGTATGTCCACCAAACTCTCTTATTTGAAACTGTTTGGGTGAACTGCATTTCGGTTTTTTCGCCCAAACCAAACCGTCAGAGTTTATTTTATTTCTACATATTTGGAGCACAATCGATTCGTGTGTCCAACGAACTAGTTCCAGGTTAAGTTTCATCTACATGGTCATCATGCTTACAGTGCGCGCAAGCAGAAGACAGGAAGGTATTTCGGTAGTAAACTGCTAGCCTTGCTAGTGCAAATACCAGTTCTCCTGCCCGGCCTTTTGCAGTTAACTTTTGCCTCCGCATACCCTCCTCTATCTTCATTGAGAGACGTGAAGAAACATAGAAATGACTCAGTCACTCGATTGAGCTCGCGCAAGGAGAACGGCATTTCAAAGAAGTCCTCTGGGACTGTGTTGTGAACGCGTGGACGGCGAAATATGTCCCAAAGCTTAGTGATAACTTTGAAGAGCTGAGCGCACGCAAAGATGATTCACTGTTTTCGGGTTTGTCCCGTTGCTGACCAATAAATTTAATGGTATTCCGTGGGTTTTCCTATCTTTTCAACTTTGGCTACAAGTATTCTGTTGTCATCATGGTGACCTCAAAGGCAAAAAGCTAGGGCGGCTCTAATCAAGCGAGACAACAAAGTTCTTTCATACGAATTAACTTCACTGTAAGATTACTGGCGAATTCACCAACGGAATGCGACAGGCCAGCACAATGAATCCACCACAGATCACTCTACACATAAATCGAGTCATTTATGACCATATCCAGACATCATTTGCGTCCATAGTGTCTTGTGCAACATACCTATGCTAATACATCTAAATGTCAATGGAACCAACTATAAATTGGTAGGGAAATTTTCGGTGACTTGAGGGAACCGTATTCTTGGGTGGTTCAACATGGGACCCTGAATACTGGATCACAGATCTTAGTTGCATATGGCAATTGATGTGTTTGCATGTCTGGTTTAGCATCAGCCATTTAAGCAAATAAAAAGCGCCCATTTCATTCGTTAAGTCAGAAAGCTGTTTCGTCTTTATGCACCATCAAACTTATCCCCTTTCCAGTTTACATTAGGACTTATAAAAACTAGCAACAATGGACAAAAGAATAGGTTCCAAAAAATGAAATACTATCTAGGACCCTACTTACATCTTCTGATTCGATCTTCATTCTCCTTCGCAAAAGGAAAACTAACTATTCGGAATGAGCCATAAAATTTTCACACGCATTTTCACACAGTCGGAATCAGTTGTCCTTGGCTACAATTAAACACTCCATATAAGAATGCTCCGCTCTTGTGAAATTGATTAGAAAAATTGATTTTTAGAGCTCAGATTTCTGAATTAATTTATTTCTCAGTATCCGACATGTTTTAAAGAATCAACATCAGTTAGGACTAGATCTGGGGAGTTGCTGGATTGCAACCACATAAACTGAATTGCAGAGATTCCACTACCTCAAATAACTCAGTTTCAACCAAAATTTATATCTGGTGAAACTAATTTTATTGTTTATTTAGTCCTAAAACGACCTGCCCATGTCTTAAAAGACATGAAATCCAATGCAATAAGCTTTAATAGGATTTAGCTGTAAATTAATCGACCTAATCGGCACAGCAGCCAGGCCCCGTAGACATGCAAGACTAGATCGGTTTGTCTGGATTTCACGCAGCTAAGCGCGAAATTATATTATTATCCCGATTTTTCGAAGCTATGATGCTATCCTACCGGTGCATACAACCAAGAGCGTATGAATAAAATGATCAAACACGAGATCCAGCTGATGAAATAGGATGCGAATAGAGGGCCGGTAAAAGCAGCAACTTCGACGTGAATAGACATACCTAGGAAAGTGGATCCAGGCAAATTCGATAGAGTTTAGTCTCAAATTCAGCTATGTTCATATCAGCCCACTCTGTTGGCCTGCAACTAGGTAGCATCAGCTCACAACTAGAATTCGAAAATCCATTTCACTCATCTGCATTGGACGGAATGAAAACTCAGACAGTGTTGCTGGAATCATTGAATGGCACATTCATACGAGTTGGAGTTTCAATCACATAGTCTATTCCATGAGGCGAGCAAATGCGGAAACCACGTGGTGCAGAAAGTAAAACGTTTAAGTAGTGTGAGGTCATATCGGATTGATAGAAATAAAATGTCAATATTAACAGTTTATTCGTATCGCTGATATTCATCGAATGAGATATAGCATAACTTAGACAAAGTTTTGTCGAGCCTCTAAACTAGTAGTCTGCATCTTTTTAATACTCAAATATGAATGACTTTTCCCGCAAAAGAATGAAGCGATCGTTTCATTTCGGTGCCCTATGCTTGAAGCCCCTTTTGTATTTTAACTGCATTAATCCAGGGATTCGTCGAAGTATGTGATTAAGCCCCCCGTTTCCACTTCAGCGATTTCAGTCTGGCTTTAATCCGATTAACATTTCGATGATAAAGTTAGATGGGTTAGATCCGGATCAGATAACCGTGCCCGTTCTTTTGCAAGCGGCATTAAAGTACCATGGCAAGTCCGTGCATCTCTATCAAGCCAATCTAGGCAGTTAAAAATCTGCTAGCGTGGTTTCTTATTTACCCTGAAGCCAGTCATTTTTGTGCACGGAGAAGAGATTGCCGCTTAATCATTGTTTTGCCACTAACCGTTCTTAAAACCTAGATAAAATACTGCTACGACTAACATTCTATCGATTTTTGTTAGGCAATTTAAAAATCTCATTAATCATGCCCAAAACTGCATCGTTTTGTCGTCCCCATTAGACCCTAGGTAGAAATGGATTTTTCCAAACATGTACCCTGAAATGAAAGAAGCGTGAGTGCATTTCACTGCACACCCAACTGCCAGTTCAGCTTGACGATTGGGAATGTCCGCCTGTCCAGAGCAATTACAGAAGGCCAGATTTCAAACAGGACTAAACATTCTCAACTACGTGCAAATTTTGCTGCTTTTTTCTTTTTGTTTAGCACCGTCCGGTTTAATGCGCCATCCAGTCGCTGCTGATCTTATCCTCAATTTATCACTGTCACAAAGTTGATTCGTACACCCCAACGTGAACGCACATCGGCAATCGACCTGAACAGAGTGGTCTTCTCATTCCGATTTGCGCATTACGTTCACCGTGGCTGTTCCCGTATGTGAGAAATTACACCGAGAATTATCGTCCGTTTGAGTAGGGGAAAATTTCAGTGACTGAGTGATGGGATTCGTTATCGCCCCTACTCGCTCTCGCAGACGAGCCAATTAGGAGCACAAGTGACTGAATGTTACGGGTGCAGCAGAGCGCGAAAATCTGTTTCTCTACCACAACCAACTGTGCTGATTTCATTTGTTCCCATTCCTGACTTGTGTCTCCAAATTCAATTCGGTCGGTTTTTGCGCAAGCATAACCTACATCGCCTCCCTGCATCGAGCATTCTTGGTACGATTTCCTTGTAGATTATGGGCAGTCCAAATCAAATGGGTGTGAAAAAATTGTAAAATAATAAAGTTCACCCTTACGATCAAGTTGTTCCGGCTTTGGCTGCATGTTTTAAATCCAGGACATGAGTTCTATCAGCAAAATGACTGTATTAGCCGGTATTTGAATGCAAATGGCGTGAAAAATTGTTTTTTTTCACCTTGGCTGCTCCACATTCAGTTTGCTTTCCATTTCTTGAGCATAGAATTTGCATCTTTTAACATGGGCCTTTTCTTTCACAAGCCTGGTGTACTGTGGCTGTGCGCTTTTTATCATTATCCGTTTTTGCACTCCGTCCTCGATGAATGTGGTTCAATCAAAGCAACAAACTTGAGGCCATTTGATGCAATGAATGTGCAAAATATCGCCTTCCACCGCCTCGTGGATTGTACGAATTCAATGCACAAAGTCTATTCTATGCGTTGCCCGCAAGGCAAATAGTTGGCGATTGCCCATTTAGTGATTTATTATTTCTAACTTTCCCATTCATTTACATATTTTAGTTTTATTTAAAATACTTGGATTTGATAAAATCACGGTTAAGATAACAGAAACATCAGTGACAACTAAATTTTAATTGATTCAAACAGCACTGCGGTAGATGAGGAAAAACGAAACCGCCTGGCGCTATTTGTATTGAAAAGCGTTATCGAAAGCCTGAAACCCTGAGGATTTATTCGTGTTACCGCATGCAGTTCATCTGAGTTCTTTGTTTGCATGCTCTAACCCAAAGAACATCCAGTCAAGTGCATACGGTATTATCAATCCCACACACTAATCACAACTAAATGGGAACTGCTTAGGTGTGCTAGACTGTTAGTTTTCCTGCGGGTTTCTAAATTGTCGTGAAACTCAGTTTCCGGCTAGAAACCAGTAAACCGTGTGCCTTCTATGCGACCAGATGTTCAACAAGCGGCGCGTTTAAAGACGTCTCATCTTACATTATTTTATGCATTAGGTAAAAATTCAAAGGGCATTTATCTCTCATGCCTTCGGTAATGTTAGGAAGAGCGCTTCTCCCACTGAATTGCAAGCCAGCCGCCGTCACTAAATTTGTTGATTGCGAACTGGGATTAGAGCAACACCGTCTGATTTAACTTTCTTATATGACTAATCCCGCTCAGATGCTTGCGATTTTTATTACGAAACGTTGATGTGAAACTTACACTGCTGTAACGCTTTTGGGAAAGCAATAAAGCAAAAGCAGGTGCACGTATGGTGAAATGGAAGTGGAAGTTTGAAGAAAGCTTCATTAAAAACAAGCCTTGTTCTGTAGCTCTGGACTGGGTATCCGTATTTCACATGCGGTTTCCTCTACCTAGGCAAACACTTCAAGAAAACTCGCTAGTGGTTACTAGGGTAAACGATTTTGAGGACCGCGCAACTGCTGATAAGTTTTATTTGACAATTAAGAACTGATCTCTATTTTCCCTGAAACCTCTGTTTTGGTAACAAAACGATCATGCTAGAGTGATTTTTACTCATTCATAGATTCAGTAACCAAAATGATTCAAGCAACATCAAGTCTAGTCAAATGCCTGAACCTGAACGGAAACTCCGATAGTGAGTCCAGTCCTTGTGCTTAATCAACACAGTCTTTTCGTGGTTAAGGTCATCGAGCGTGAGCTATTCATTTGAGCACCCAATTGTGCTCATCCCTGTTATTCCAAATGGAAAAACAAACTAATTTGCTTTGGTCATTGTAATCATTTTTGCTTGGCTGGATAGTGCTGCTGATGAATAATTCTATGTGCAGGTTCGGTGGGCATGCAGTGATAGTAAAATGGTCATCGAAACAGTTAGTACGCGGAATATCATCGGATGTCAAACTTCGGAGATGACTGTTAACAGTTTCCACTTTTTTGATTTCCCATATTTAATCGTGGAAGGTATATTTTACTGTCAATTTCATTTTTCAGTGGTGGTCTGCGCTGTGTTTTATTCACTAAATCAAGACAATTTTCTGACGCATAATACCAGGGTGACTAAAACGACCCTTGGAAACCAACTGAATTTACATTTATCAACCACGGTGTTCCAACAGTTTTGCGGTAGTAATATCCATCGGTTTCTAGGTGCAACGCGGCATCCAAATGGATTATTTTGTTCGAAGCAAGAAATAGTATAATATTTAAGTAATGGCAATGTAAACATCGTTGCTGTCTTGGCAAAGCTTGCCTTGATCAAGTTATGATCAACAAACTTGTCCCAAAATGTCAAATGAATGACAGTGTATTTTATTATCCGTTCCAGGCATGTCTTTCCCCGACCGGGATACCTTGGCAAAGGGGTAAGTGGAACAGAAACGTTGAGGAATATGTGAGCCGATAAACTAAACCGTTCTGGTTACCTCACACACAAACACATTTGCAAACACGTGTGCATACGCAGAAGCCCACCATCCGGACATTATTCAATGAAATTATTCATTGTGGTGCACTTTTTCTTCTGCGGTGTGAGCGTGGCCACCGTTGTGGACAGCGTTGAAGAGAAACAAGGTTAGTTCAAAGATTTCATTGCAGCATGATGTAAAACTGTAGGTGAAACTTCTTTGAGGCTTCTCGAATGATAGTAGGTATACCAAAAAACCAAAGGCATAATTTCTTCACCAAAATTAATGTGTGACCCAATCCAGAATGAGCATCTCAAAATTACCTTAAAGCTTGCTAGACGCACCAATCAGTCTTAACATTTGCACAAAATAGAATCGCTGTGGAGATGCACGGCCTGTTCGTTGCAGAATTCCGAGCGGGTTGCTCGTATTCGGTAATAGCAAAAGTCACACTTTTCCGCCGAAAAGTAAAAATGGAGACAGAAGGTGCATTTAGAACATGCACAGAACTCTCAACCAGGACAAAGTTTCACCATTACAATTGTTCGCACTTGACCCTAAAGACAAGGGAATCAGACTAATCGGAACTGTTGGAGGTGGATGGCAATGACTTCACGCACTGCAGGTATTCGACAGCTCACGCCTGATTCGCCTCAAATGCGGTGACGTTCTGAGATATTTTTGATTTGGTGCACTACTTTACGTTGAATTAGCACGAGGGAGTAGCCTGCCTTTTTGAAAACAACCTTCCCTTTTAAAAACCATGTAGCGTCGGACGAAGGGCGTATTGGTGAAACTCCATTCCCTCCAAAATAGTAAACAGTGGTTTCGTGATATTTTCAATTTAACGAAACGGAACGTTATCGTTAATCAGTTCCAGAAGAAACCACGATGTTCTGCCAACTAATTGAGTTAGTTCATCATTTTGGTTTTTTCAATTAAACCCACTAGTTTGGAAGGAATACACTTACCAGCGAATGATGGCAAAAACCACTGTGCTCATCAGTATTATGTTCATGGCAATTGTTTACGTTAAATTGTGTCCGCACTGTGGGCGGACTATTAGATGCGGAGCGTGATTTTAATACATACCTTCATTACCGTAATTTGCGCTCAGCCATCGGCCAATTTATTGCGAATGTAACCTGCGCAGCTTCTACAGGCTTCACTTGGAATGCTGACTGAATGTGCTAGCCAGTTTCATTTGAAATATAGATTGCGATAAATCTTCAAGTGTCGATGAGACTTCGTTATTGTTGTTACTGTGACTGTTCACTTTTGCCCTGAGCTTGGGAACGCGCAGGATCTGTAGTGTTTTCGTTTGAAACAGTGGTATGCGTTGACATTTAAATGGAAACCACCGGTGTCTTTTCTATTTCAGATATACCCACATTCATTAAAGAACCACCTTCGGTTATTTACTACCCTTATCCTGATAAAGACTTTGAGCGGAGTGAGCTGTCCGCTGTGTTCGACCTTGAGGCGATTGTTTATCCATCGAATTCCACGATTACCATTGCCAAGTCCGTCCCGGACGATACAGAGAACTACCTCTTTTTGCCTCTTCTTCGCACCTCAACTCACGTGGATCGCATATCTTCCAGTGCCTCTTTTCACCAACCTTACGCGATTTTAAACACCGCTTCCCAAGTGGCGACCCAACCATACGATACGTACTTATGGAGGGCCAAACTGTACAATGTTTCACCAAATACCATTTTGCATCTGCTGGCATCAACTTCATCTGGCACTACGCGAAGCCGACCAATTCGGCTTGTTCGTATGGGTGAGTAAGCAATACAAACAATAAAAAATGCTGGAGTTTACAATTTATTTTGTTTTGGAAACTTCGGGATTTTCAGCAGTTACATTACAATCTCCAGGATAGTAAACAGGGTCAAACCTAGCTGACGTTGACTCTTTGGAAGAGAACGAAATGGGATAGATATATTTGGGTAGCATGGAAGGCTTACTAAAAGATGCCAAACCTGCCAAAACTGGCAGAAAAATTTTGCTACAGCGAATTGCCAGAGTACACAAGTCTGTCGAAAATTGTCTTTACCTGTGACAAATTAGACGTTATCCTGTCCTGAGAGAATTTCTCGAGAAAATTTGGACACGCTCGTGACAGACAAATGCAATGGCCAAAAAATTCACATGTTGGATTTAAATGCACTATACCTTTTAGTCGAAATTCCCTGGGTGACGACGATTTTTCCGCTTTGTGATTCGCTCCAGATTTCCCGTCAACTGGTTACACTAAACATTTGGCGAACAAGTTCGTAATTCATCCACTTACTGCATGTTCGCCGGACAGAATCGAAAGTTTGTCGACACTTGTACCATTCTTTTGGAAATCGTGATGCCCAAGCGTCCAACAGTAGTCCTGAACTCGTTTCGCGTTGAGGCAAAGCCTTGTAGCCAATTCTTGTGAATGAGAAATTTTCCATGAACGCGAGGATGACAAAGCTGTGGGGAAAAAAGACTACTCTAAACGTTATCTGGACAGTTTGTTGAGTAGAGTTGACGATATTTTATCCCATTACACCCAAGTTGAATGAACAACAAATAACGCAAGACAAATCTCAATGATCCTACGCTGAGGGCAATCACCATCTATAGGAACTCCATTGTTCCATATTTAGCACGCACTTTGGCAAGCCGTGACAGTGTTTTAGCCGAATTCCTGAGCAGCCTCTCATAATGTGCTCGATGAGTTTTGCATTTTCACAAGGAGATGAGTATAATGTTTTCCCTAATTTACTTTTACCCTCAAGTTTTTGGACTGAAACGAAACGTTATTTTTTGTACGCAAAGGTCTATACAATGCAATTAAATATAAATTAAAACATGTCTTTCTAACTTTGATGGTATGCAGAGGGGCACTGGTCTAGCTGATCTTCCCCGAAAAGATGTCTGGTTCACTAAATATGTGCGATAGAACCACTCGAAAATTTCCGGACATATGATGAATAGATTGTATTTTCACTTGCATAGGCTACAATAATAATTTGATCAATGCACATTGAGTTCATGGGTCCACAAATTCGCTATTTTTCAGTCACGTTAGAATCTTATCAACTGTCACCTTCTGCCACACAGAGAGAAACAGTTCGCTTGCAATTGCACCGGCACGACACATCAACTGGCAGAGTGAACTAGGGAAAATCACACTAGATGTGAGAACAAGTTTGCAAGTTATGGGTAAATTTACCATTTTAAGATGCGCAATTAACATCCGAATCAAAATTTCATATTATTCATGGTGATCTACGTGGTAGGAATCGAACAAAGTTCACTCAATTTTACCCTTTATTAATTAGCTACTCAGTCCGAAAGGGATGCTAGTGACATTAAATGCCGAATACTAATCACCAATGAAGTTTAATTTTGCAACAATGAAATTAGTTACACATGCATATATAAATATACATATAAATATATATATATACATACGTATATACATATATATATTTGTCAGCCGCAGCTGTTAACATCGCATTCCTTAGTACCGCCCCAGTAAATAGTAAACAAAATCGTTTGAACATTATATCCCGCTTAGAGCGCTACAGATTCCCACTGCTGATGAGTAGGCAAGTGATGGGAAAAACGCAGCAGTATGACATGAGTTTACCTGTATTCTTTAATAATGACCCAAAGCAAAGTAGTTGAATGTTGTCTAGTCGACGTTTGCTTATTCTGTGTACCGCATTCAGACAAAAAATGCCGGTGTGACACAAAACTACAAAGCACTAACAATCGCGATTCTATTTACACTAATCGGAAATTGTAGATGGTTCCAGTGGTGCATTCACTGTTCTAGAAATTCATGCTTTGCAGGTACCAAAGGATACGCATAGTTGCTATAAAGTTTCCGTTGCCCTTAGGTGTCATTTGTATCCATCCCAATATCCTGATTAACATATGACCCACAGATTATTTCACAATACCAATGGGGACTTTGAGTGAGAGAAATAGAAAGAGAGAAATAAAATCAGCAACTTTTACCAAAACTTTCAGAAATAACAGGTGAAATTTCCGTCCAAAAAATTTCTTAGTTGGCACAGATGACATTATTTTTCCGTAGAACGTCTTTTAAAGACTATTTTAACATCAATTTAAGTCGGAGCACTGCTTGTAGCTCCCTAAATATCCCCCTTTTGTGTCTGACTTAATTCAAGTTGGTTATATCAAAGTTTTCGATAATTGTAGTGCACGTTACAGAAGTTTTGTTAGAATATGGGTTCAAATGCTTCTTTCCTTCAATTCGCATAAAAATTTATTTGCGGAAATCTTGCATAAAAATAGGATATTTTTTATTGTGACCAAACTTCCATCAGCGTGATGCTCATTTCTTTGTAAGAATACTTCTCCAGTCCTTAAGATCAACTTTTAGAATTTCCAAGAACGAACTCTATCCTAATTTTCCATCCTACTTTCAATGACGAAATTTCTAGATACCACAAATTTTCTGTTAGATAACTGCGCAGATTGTCCCGTTTGGGTGTTCTTGCAATGTTGATGGAAATCTCAGTTGCCCGAAATATAATCTGAACGAACGTTGAGACCGATCGTTGGATGTTCCCAAATGTGTCTGTTTCCTTTAGCCCTCAGCTTTTTGTACAGATCTTTTCAAGGATTTCACACCGTTATTAATTATTGACAAATTCATTAAGAGTAATTCTTCTGTACGTCATTTGGGAATAGCTTTAACTCACATATATCTTTGAATCAGACGTGTTTCATGATTTTCATGGTTCTATTTTTTGTTTTTTGTGCGTAGGCCTAAGTAACAAAACAAAGCTTTTCGCTAATTTTTAACTTCATGTCCTACGGTTTCTTTGTATTTGCTTCGGATTGAAAGCGGTTTAACAGTATTGTTAATTGTTTAACACGATTTGCAAGTTATGAGTAAATTCACAGAGTTAAAACTTTAGCTTTCCTCTTCCAGTAGCCCAATGATACTTGGTGACACAAAGATGATCTTCCTCTTCAAAAATCTTTGATCAAAGTTTTTTTTCCCATTTTTTAATTTGCTTCCCATTTAGGATCCTCGCCTCGTTTCATGAGTGCAATTTAGTTATAGCCTTGCTAGTTACCGGGCGAATTGCAAATCATTAATTAGTGGTCCTAGTAACCACCTCGACTGATAATACAGAAGAACGATTTTCACACGTTATTATTCCCACTCATTTTTGCTTAATCACACAAATCATTATGTAGCAACGCCTATTAGTGCATATAAACATCTCTACTTGGTTCCAGCACATGTTTCATGTGTTAAACCGTTAGGATGTCTTCGCGTTAACTGACTTTAATTGGCTTACTTTGACTATTCTAACCATGAGAAAAGTGAAACAGCACTTTAGGAATTTCATTAATTGCGCCATTAGTAGAATGAGTGAGCAGGGAAAATTCACTTTCGTTGTGTTGGACGATTCAAAGTAGTTTCCCATTTCCCGAGTGTGCGAACGAAAAAGTATCTAATGTTTTTGGGCTAACCTATTAGGTCCATAATTCTATCCACTTGTTCAACAAAAGAGGAATAAGCGGTTTTCCGTTTGTCGACCGCGCTCAGCGATTGCAGCATGCAAATTTTCTTGCGCTCTTTTTCTGCACACTGCGATAATTACATAATCAAACTAATTTTATCAAATTCAACCACAACGACCAAGTGGCAAATGGTACCGATGAAAGGAATATAAAAACCGAATTCACTCACGGGATTTCACAAGTTGCAGCTTGGTGACATCAAAGAATATGGAAGAACAATCCTAAAAATCGCCGCCTCCTATAATCGCCTCAACAATTTACGCGTTATTTCCCGTTAAAAATTACCTCAAACCACTAAAACTTACCGGCCGTTACTCATGTAAACCGTGAGTAATTTTTTCGTCCACATAAAATCTTGAGTGCTGAAAACAATGCTGAAGTGTTCAGTTACTCGGAAACGAATTAGTTTCGACAACGAAAAATGCCTTCCACAGTTATTAAAGTTCAATCATGGTGGAATAGTTACTTTGCGACAGTCACAAGGATCCTTTGGTCATTTGAATTAAACTTCTGTCAGTAGAAATGTAAAAAATATCCCTAAAATGCCACCCACTCAGAAAGAAAATTTCGACGTCCTATTTATTTCGGGTTGAAATGAATTTCTCAGTCTGATTCCGTTTGCCACCCTGACAGAACTCCCCGGTTTTCCACGGTTTGCCGACGAAAGTCTATCATTGTTAATTGGAAACACGGGCCGTCTGGTCTGTCATCTGCCTCGGGCACAACCTAGTCTACCGACTGTCAATTTCTACCACAACGGGATTCGACTTGACTTGTCCGATGGTAAGTGATCCATTATGTTTCTTATTATTCGTCGACGAGTGATATACACTCATTAATCGTTCAGTTTAAGCTATTAGAGGTTTCCTCGAATGCATCTCGAATTCCGGACCCAAAACTCTTGATTTTCATTGTTGTAAAACATACATTCTCATTCTTTCAGCTGAAAGATGCTCTCGATAAATTGGATACAACAGCGATTACAGCAGCGTGTCTGATGAGTTGTTGGGTATGCGCTTCGGGAGCAATGTGATCCGAGGACAACTTGCCTCTGCTGTACCAATTATCCCAGCCTGTTTCCTACGGAATCCGGCACACTAGTTCCATGATTCGTAACGAGGTGTATTCCCCGCGCAGTTGGCCACGATACAGTGACCAAGGAATGTAATGATGTCCAAACTGAACAATCTGGGACCGGTGGTTGTCAATATTCTTTAAGAAGCCCAAGGGAAAAACTAATATTCATTGACATACTAATCAAAAAACCGCATGGCAGAATGTGTAAATATTTTGCTGTATTTGCTTAGTCCAGACAACAATTGTTATCCGAGCGCTTAGGAACCCCAGAAATATGGGCCAGTTTGACGAGCATCCATACCGTATTTTGTCCGAATTCGACGAAAGCATTTAAATATACGGTGTTTAAGTTAATAAATTGCAAAGAATGCATTGCTAAACCGCATATATCCAACCCAACTAAGGGAAATGTGAAACTAAAACCCTGTAAAATAATACACTAATTTCTCATGGTTGATGTTTACTTATGTTGCGCCTGGTGATATTCATGCGGCTGTTAGAGCATAAGCCATCGGAGAAATTAAATCCCATATTCTGCTTTCTGCTCCGCATACAGAAAAGCAGTGGAAAATATTTCGAAAATTCTCGAAGGGCACGTTTACAGAACTCCAGTAGGCGATCAAGCACACTTCGAGTTTTACAAAACTGAGGCATTTCAACTCAAATATTTATGGAAATTTAGGGGATTCGACCAGCCAACTAAACACCGGACTACCAAGAGAATGGGTGTCACCATCCGCATATTCTTCAAGGTCCCTTAAGATTTTTGTTCTGTGTCGAGGCATTGATAGTGATACCATCTTTCCAATATTATACTTTAGGACAACACTGGTGAAGGGCTTTATTTTTCACAACCCAAGGACAAAACGTAGTTCGTGCCCCAATGGGACTGTGCTATAAGTTGCGTGAACCATGACAGTGAAGGGAGTGACAATCTCAAATGTCAATCAGTACTGAATATCTTAATCGAACTACCTAGAAGGATCTATTTCCGAGCAGCTGTTGTAAGCTTAATTTTTCTCTGAAGGAGACTGGTCAGTTAACAGAGCGTGCATCAAACTACGTTGAGCTTGGACCCAACACTGATTAATAATCTTACCCTAATTTATGTGGTGTAATTTTTTAGACATTAAGTGTAAAACTGCTACCAAGATGATACGTAACACAAATAACCCAACGAAACAACTTATGAGCACTTAGTTTTGATTTGAAAGCTCAAGCCTGCTTATTTCGGGAATTATTTTTTGCAATTTTATCTTCTCTGACTGTAATACTTATTTAAAACTGTCCCGTTCATGATGTCATGGGAATCAAACTAACATAACCGTGCTTTAAGTGCACACAGGTGCATTGGTTTCTCCTGTTCTCATAACAGTGTGCACAAAACTAGGTCAGACATGTGGATCTCGATGGAAAATGTTTCAGTGGCATTATTTTCCAAGTTTCTGAGTGTTGGAACAGAAAAGAGTGCCAGCAGGACAATTGTAACATGAAGGGGACTGAGAAGCGAGGTTGACTAGAAGCGGGACAAGAAAATACTGTCGAATGAAGTACACTAAAAAACACCGAAAAACTGCTGACCAACAAACTGTTGAATTTATTCGCATTTATTATTCGTTCATCCCAGTCGAGATTACAGTTTTAAACATAAGTTATGACATGATCTTCAAAGAAGTCAGAAGATCAATTCACCATTCCTAGAACCCAGCCACGCAAAATTCCTCATCACTGGTACCAAACACTGCTTTTTATCTGGAACTATATACAAATAAATAAGGCCGAATGCACACGATGTGATTTCCTAACTCCAGCAGAGGCCCAAAAGGGCAGCGCGAGATTTCGGTCTTTGCGAGAAATTGATTTCCGACTTTGGGAATCCCAAAATTTGGGCACCGGAGCTAGATGAGAACCAACTAAAACGTCGTCTTCGTTCGTAAACTCTGAAGAAAAAGCGAAGCATATTTTGCCGGGAGCACCTGGACATGATTCAATTATCTCTTTGAACGTGCTAGAATACCCGCGCAATACAAAATCTCTAATGTGGGAAATCGGATAACCCGTTTGCTGGTAATTTGCGTCAGACTGGTTTATCAGAGCAAATAACATAGACTTTCAAGTCCTAATCCGCATCCTCAACTATCAAATTACATAATTGAACAAGTGATGCGAATCTTTGGCGTCTATTAGTTTTTGAATGTCTCAGCAGCAAATCGAAACAAATGGGTAGATTTCTTGTTCACTGTGCTAATCAATGAACATTCAAGAATCTAACCTTCTAAAATGCACGCACCATAGGTTGTTATAAGCATTAATACAAAAACTCGCTGTCTCGATAGGAGTCCCCGTGTTCTGTTTGTCACTGTCTTTAATTGTGTAATTTTCTGTCCACGATAACTTAATTCAAACTAGTAGCGTTTATTGGAACTGCTCTTTTTACCCGGCAAAGTAGCATGTTTTGTTCCATAAATAAATGTGCCTGTTGTTACTTGGAAGTTTTGTTTTAGTTTTGATGTCCCTAGTTTATTGGGTTGCGGTCAAACTTCTGAAATTCTTGTTCGTTTTTAGCAAAGCTTCTTTTATAGTGTCTTTCCACGTTGCTCGCACAAGTAGCATTGCTTTGGCTACTCCGTCCTTAGAGCGCACGGTTACTGAACAGGACACGATAAGTCAAATAAGATACCAGCGTATTAACTTGTTTGACTTGATCCATATACGTTGGTGATTCGTTTGGATGTTTTGGTTGGCTCAAGATTTATTTGTACAAACCTCGGAGTTTCTTGCAAACAAGGGAACTGATCTGTCATTTTCGAGCAAACTTTCTGTTGTACACAATGAACGATGAATCTCGGCAAAACACGACGCCATATAGCCTACTTCCATTTGCCATTTAAAACGTTAATCAATTTGACGGAACAAGGGTTGTCAGATGTCCGTTGTCCTAGTAACTGTTTTTTTGTGACATGGAAAACCACATCCGGAGGAATCACAAGCGAAGTTATCTACCGAATTTTTTACTCCTATGAAAACCACTGACGAGACTGTCCTGGCTTTAAAAATACTGCTAGGATAAATAGTCAGTCAGCTGCTGGTCCGGCTGTTCTTTTTCATTTAATTATCCAATTGAACACCTGAACCACGGCTTCCCGTGAAAATAGTGACTTTTTGAAATGCCTAGGCTTATTAGAACATGTTGCGCACAATATCCATAGTTTACATTCATGTTCATTGAAACAAAGTTCTGCGTAACGGAAGTACATTGTTGATGCAAAATTATTGTATGTGAACATGCGATTGATTGATGGACATACCAGTCAAAGAAAGTCGATTTGTCAATGTCAGTGGTAAGAGATTAGACGTTACAGGAAGCTGTTCACCACAAGTTTGGATACAGCATCATGAATAATTAATTATAATACTGATTTTATAGAAAGCAAATTTTATAGGAAAATATTTCTCCGTGATTCAGTGGAATACCTTTTGAAAGGGTCTACCTTCTATCCTGGAGCAGGTCTGTGATGATGCACGGACAAAGATTCCAATTAACAGCAATCCATTTACACCCGTTTCTCAGTGAATATCGGGGACTTGTTGCTGCATCATTCAAACTAATCACCAGGATGAGACTTCCCATGGTGACAGTTTACGTGCAAATTGCACAACCAAGAGCCTTGAAAAATCTGGGTGTACATTTTCTAGCATAACAGCTTTACACGAATGTTGTACGTACCAGCTGATGCCATAAAACTGTTAAAACACAGAGCTGTGTAGCTTAACTGGAATAGGCCTGCAGCAGAATGGCACAGAAAACCACCATCCACAACCCACCCCCTTACCTCCGCAAGATGCTGATTTACCGGAACTCCTCAAGCACTACCTGGTGAGTGTCACGTAATGTGCTGCTTGCTGTCCCCTTCCGGTAGTATATGAATGGTCCGTTGTTCTTATTCATGACTGGAGCAGTGAATTGTTAGCAAGGTTTGACGAGACCATTCTATCTTAGGGAGTGTTTTCAGTTCTGTTGTTTATCTCTATATGCGAAATGTCAAAAACAAACTGAGTATTAAATCTAGTACACATTGCTTCCTAATTATTAAGTAACAAAATTCAAAATAATACAAATTTCTGGCAATAAGTATAAAATTGTTGATTGCGTAGCTTGATGAAAACTGGAGAATGATGAACATATATTTATTCAAATTTACATCAAAGTCACTTACATAGGGAACGAGAAGAATCAGTACTTTGTACTGAGTATGAATATCAACTTTGTCGTTCCCCGTTCACATAACTCGTATATCCCGTAAGTCTTACGTTCCAAAATGCGATTCCCCATGAAGCTTATCAATTGTAAAACTTAGATCTTTTGCATGTTTTTTCATGGCCGATCGTTTTGAGCAAATTTTATTGCATTAAGCAGGTCACCTACAGAGTTGTGTCCAGGAGGCTGAGTATCATTGTACGGCGTTAAACTTGCAGGGGAACTAGTAGACTTGTCTTACTTGAGCCCAGAACATAGATGGATCATAACTGGTTATCTGAAGAAGTTTGCCGAGGTCATTTAGTAAAGGAAAATAGAAATAATAGAAATAGAAAAAAAAGGTGAAGTTCACCTTCATCATTGTCATCGGATACTTGGGCCCTATTGGCGAATTTGAAGAAGTAACATATTTTCATGTAACGAGAGGGAATAAAATAGGAATTCAGCTAGTCAAAACCGTTCTCATGTGATTTAAAATAGCATAAAAAGGTGTAATTCCCCCCTCCACTTGACGTACAAATTGTTCAGCAGCAGAAAATTGAGCAGTCCTTGAATGCACGAACCACATTGTAATGATGAAGGGCTTTCCAAATTTAGCATTCTTAAGTGGACAGTAATTTGATCGTATATCGGTACTCCTTGTGACAGAATGACAGCAGTTGAGCGCATTTCTCTTGGGGATAAAAACAGTGTTTACCCAAATGCGGAAAACAAAGGGAATGTTGGTTGTTTTCTCACCAACCCCTCCAGTTATTGTCAACAAGCTTTGTTTTTGTTTCTGATCGCACTCATCTCTCATTTCCTGATTGGGAAGCAGAAATCGTGATGATCAGGAAATTCATTCTGTGTGAAAAAACATGAAACTCAAACCCAGACTTTCCTCCACGGTAGAGTAAAACCAGCTGACGACTGGTTTCCGTGCATTTTTATTCCGTTAGCACTGCCACCGAATTCTGGGTAAAGATAGTGAAATTGGCAGACTTTTTGAATAGCTGCCCTCTCTGCATTTACTGATTCGATTCTGTTTGATGTTTAAAATTAATATAAAGCAACTGCATCATTGAACTTGCTCAAATATCCAGGAAGACTTGGGTAAAATTAACGATAATTACAGCAACTTCCATTTGGAGTTATTAGATTTTTGTGAAGTTCAGCCTAATCATCAGGTTAGCATAAACATGTGATTAATTAGTTGTTTCATTTACCACTTCGGCTAACACAGAAATGATTTGCTAAGCCCTATGCAATGCAAGCTCAGGCAGGATTTTATGAACCAAACAAATGCAAATTGGAATGAACTGGTCGATGTGAACAAAATTCTTCTGAACGTGTCAAGCAAACCATACTAAAAAACCAGTGTGACGATGTGACAGTTTAGTACGAGAGACCACCAACTCTTCTGATGCCGTACCTGAAAGATAGGAAAGCACCACGCTTAGTGAATGAGGAGAGGGTAAAATGAGTTGAGGATTCTCGTATGCCCAGTGAAGGTCATTTCCGTCTACCCGGTCCGGAGTCAATTTGGAAATGTTGTGCAGGCTGTTCAGTAACCACTGAGTTCAGGAAAATGTCGCACGGCTAATTTTG
This sequence comes from Fasciolopsis buskii, assembly GCA_008360955.1. NCBI lineage: Eukaryota > Metazoa > Platyhelminthes > Trematoda > Plagiorchiida > Fasciolidae > Fasciolopsis > Fasciolopsis buskii. Next base: position 392,194 of record LUCM01001935.1, on the reverse strand, counting down.
CAATTGAAAGTCTTATTTCCAGTAAAACTATAGTCGTGACTTTAGTCAAGATTAAAACCTATTCGCCTGGGCCCGTGCTAGAGAAGATAATAACTATGCGAGAGTTGACCCAACTCAACAAAATCATTTTAACCGCACGGCCTTGTTGGCCTCCTCAGGAAGGCATCGAAAAGTGCAAATAACCAAAATTTTGCCTCAAAATCGAGATGCTTTTTTATTTTAAAAGACGACGCGTGATCATTTTCAAGCGACCTTCGGTATGGGGTTGATCCAACTGGGAATGATATAACGACTACTCCTCTCTATGGTGATTATGAGGACATCTTTCCAAGATGGAAAACATGAGATTCTCATGTTTTCCATCTTGGAAAGATGGAATGTTTATTGTTCCGACAGTTTGGGCTAAAATCCCGTTTTCTTCCCATTATATGGGTGCATATTCCGTTGATCGCATTACTGCATCACATTCCGGTTGAACGAATAAAGAGAATTGTTTGAAAACATTTGACTCTATCGACTATACTGTAAATGTACTCTGCAATAGGTACGAACTGTTGCCTAATGTGTTCTGATGTGATTCCAAATAAACAGAAGCAAGCAGTTTAGCTGTGTTTTCCTATCACAAATCGCCCATTCTGACGAAAAACAATTACGCCAGCCGGAATGTATATAGAAAAGCAAGTATGGTAACATTTTTCGGAACCATTTGCTTTCTTTTTTCAATTTTCTCTCGCATCGGTATTTTTATTTTAAAAAGAAAATACCGTTGAGTGATTGACAAAACCAACCCGATCTGTTTTACGGTCCGGACGTGCACAAAACGATCGTGTAACCTAATTGCATTTGCTTCCCACTTCGACTGTTCGCGCGCCTGGCACGCACTGAATGCAAATATCGCACCACTCGTTTGTTTGTCACGAGAATTTGTACTAGAAATGGACAAAATTCCCCGATCGAAATGTGCTGAGCAAACGAGCGCTATCAAGAAATTGAGTTTTTACTTGTTACTGAAATATTCTTGGATGTTCGCACAAATTCCCTAGTGTCTACGGAAAACTATTGTAGTCCTATTCAGTTCAGCGCAACACAATTCACCTCGGAATATTTTCACTTTGAAGAGAAATCTGCATTGAACTTCTAAAACAATTCATTCTATGACTGACAGTGGGAAAGCGGTCTACAGGGGGGGCGTTGATCATCAACTAGTCAGACTGTAGTCTGCTTCCTCAAATTAGAGCGCATCGTTGGATTAATAAGGTTTTGAAGACAAAAGAGGACCAATAAAAACGGAAGGTTCCTATTTGGGGTTAGTTGTTCAAATGAATACCATACTTCAGAGGTTAACGTGCGCTTTTCAGTACCGTTTGTTTACCCCAAATGCTCATTAAAGCGCTAAATAGAAATAAAAATGAGAATGCAAATAAACGAAATTTCGTGCTTTCCAAGACTTGAGAAACATTCGGTTTGTTGAACAAACTGGGATACTAAAATCAAACGATTTCTTCTGGTTATAGAATCACATTATTTTGAATCGGCAAGAGCTTGTGATTTCCTTTTTGTGTGAGTCTCATGCATTATGTACTTGCCCTAATTAATCTAATTTTTCTAAAACAAAATGAAGTGCAGTCAATCTGAAATCGGTAGTTGCACCACAATCCAAAAATATTGGGTTGGTTAAGTGATTATTAGATACAATATAGGTTAGCTATATTGACGTATAAATCTAAATATATATACATGCTACTCTAATTTAACCTGATGGGCAACATAAATCTTTTGATTTTATAGTCTAAAAGTTTGTTCTCTGCCATATTTAGATTTGCTAACAAAAGCATTCTAAAATGTGACTTACGAAACTTTATCAAGTTCCAAAAGATCAATAACATTGTAAGGCCGTAATCTGAAGTTATCAGTTGATTTTATCTGTGAACCGATATCCTCCTTTCCCCTAAGCCTAGCAGGAACAACGAGGTCAGTTGAACACAAATTCAGATATGGTATTCAGTATCAGTTGGCAAATGGTCTTGGATATGGTGGTCCTTACCGACAGAACAGCTGGATTGGGCACCGCAGAAAATCGACCTCCTCGCACGACTTTCCTGCTCGTTTTTTGGTGCAGCTCTGTTTGTTGTTGTTCTCTGTGCCGGATAATTTGAATCAAAATAGGATAGTTCCTTGTAGGTGTTCTGCCATTTAACGAAAACAAAATCCAGCCCGGAAGCATCTGATAGTGTGATTTGTTGAAGGGACGGGAAAGCGCTAAATTTCTTCTACCATAAAATAAATATTTCTTTTACATAGAGCTCAACAGTTAAGCAGACGGTAGAGAAGCTATCTGTTTTGAAGGGACATTAAATCGGAACTGTACTATTCCTCCTAAAGTGGGCCGCCTAGCTCTGACCTGCTGAAACGGTATTGCTGATTTGCTTTCGATAAAAATCAAGAATGTGCAGTCCGCAACAAAACACTGCATTTCCCACCTCGAAACCGGCGTTTCGAAATATCACACCAAATGTTTATAGTCTGCTCATCATTCTTGTGAATTTGCTCAAGGAACAAACGAGAGTACAACAGCAAAAACTTTTTTGAGTAGCTTGATTCCGAGGGAATTATGGGCAGCTTATTTCACTTACATGAATTCCACTCAGTAAACTCAATTTGCAACTCAATTTGCTCTACTGTGCCTACCGTTTTTAGCCTAGAAATGCAATCCACCTTCCACAGCCTGGATCGGAATAAACACATTTCGTGAAGCATTGTTCGTGCCTGGTGGTAATACTGGGTGAGGAATGACGAGGTGCGTCGTCGTGTGTTGGGTGCAGACAGTTGTCCTCTGACTGAGTTAATCGCTCTATGTCACCTTCGGTGGCTTGGACACATACTGACCATGTCGGCCCAGCGTCTACCATTTCGCGCTCTTTATCACATCCTGGGGAAGGCTGGATCAAGCGACGTGACGATCATGCTATGATTTGGCGTAGAGGTATGAAGAAGTTAGTTTCGGCTTTGGCTTCGGTTGGTACCTCTCGCCTTCCTACTTGGAACCCAAGAGGGGAGGAACGTTGTTGGTTGGAGACGTTGAGATACATGACTCAGAACCAAGGTCGCTAGTGCGAACGTTGTGTGGGCTGTCTGTAGAAATCAATTCCTTTAAAATTAATCCGAAATCTACCGAGAAATCACAAAAGGTTTACTGTGGAAATACGAAAACAGTTGGTTCGCTGTGGTTTACTATTTTTCACCCTTATTTGTCCACCTTCTGTGAAGTTTCATGCTTGTTTTCAACCCGGTGTTATATATATATATATACATATATATATATAGGCTACTAGGTCACGCGGCTGGGTTCGACAGCCTGCACATGATTTACCATACCGCAGTATGGGTTTTTGAAAACTTGTACTTATCTCTCTCTAGGCTGGGGCTGATGAACCCAATTCGGTGACCACTAAACATCGAATGAATCCGTTATATCGGATTCCGTGACCATCTTGTATCATTACTTTAACATACCACCCCAGCATGTACATCTGGCTCTAAGTGGAATTCCTGTCCACGTATTTCTACCTGTTTCAATAAGTAGATATGCACAAGCAGGGGCAATGAAAATAATGGGCAAAGAAAAATGACTAAATCCAGGTAATTTGTTGTGTTATTGGAACAGCGGCTGCGAAAGCAGCACGAATTCGAAGACTGCATTCGTCGAAGCTCCGTGGTAATAGCATCTGACCGTAAAGCCGAGAGCTCCCTGTTCATTTTGGGCTAGCAGGTTTGACTTTCGGATGCGTAACATTCACTACCATATTTTCGTTCAATTTAATGTCAAATAAAAAGGCGTTCCATTCCCTATTTGAATTTGGCCGAAATTTCGATAACATTTAGATTTTCTGAAAAACTAGTGTGGTAAAATGCTGCACCTGTTTGCCCGGAAATACTCAGTTGCATCGATTTTCGGAGTCGATATTATAGGGTTCATCTGACCCACGCATGCTCGCTCCACCTTGGTCCTGAGTCTGAAGAGGTTTAAACGTGTTTCACTCTGGTTAGGAAATTCGTTATCTAAGGTTGACGGTCGCATTTGAAGCTCTGAACACACTTCACCCCGTCTCTGCAATTACTGTGGGTACTCAAATATCCAAGCAATTTTAACCGCCTTTCATTTGGCATGTAAGATATATTGTGAATTCTACTTTATAGAATTGTCTTGCTGTTTTGTTCTTCGTGTTACTGAGAACCGCTGAAGGCAGCACTGATGGTTATTGATTTTTTGCAGAAACGTGCATCTAAATACCTTGGAATTCTATCACTTTACTGTCTTTTCAAATAGCAATATCTCAGGGAATTCTGAATCTCTAAAATCGATGGCATCAGTAGGCAGCTACCAATGAGAAACCAATAAAATGGACAGGCTTCGCAAAAAACACGAACAATTTGGTGATCAGCATGTGCATACGCATAGACCGATCCGTTTAATTTGATTCGAAAATGTCCATGGGAGAAGTGTAACGATGCATGCTGCTGACGTCAAATCCGCAGAGGGTGCAGCGTTCAAACCATTGAACTGCATGAGTTCCTCTGGGATCTTTTAGGTCAGTGAAATGAAGAGGTTGTCTTAGTTGTCTCCCCCTTCCACTTATTTTAAGCGTATTCATAGAATCTTTGAAGATAACACTTATGACTGCTTGAACCGGCAAACGAATGAAAATGATGACTCCACTCGAGGTCATCAGCTACCGCTTCCGGAAACAGCATTGATTTTGAGCATGCAAAAAGACATGGATTTCGCAGAATCCAGTTTCATATTATTAAGCGATAGCTCGTTATTATTAATTGCTCCTTGGTACTTCCAATCTACCGGGTACATCTTTCCGCTAATAGTTTTAGACTCACTGACTTCTGGTTTGAAATCATTGGTTCGTACGCCTACCACTGTGTACATCTTTACTGTATTTTTTCGTGCGCCTCTTTTGATTTGGTCAAATATTTGGCGCCGTTTTTCTATTCGCAGGAACGCGCTATCGTCTGATCTATCTCGGCGGTGATGGGACTGGGATCCCCTGGGAGGAACGGGGCCAGAAATCAAAGCAGCAACAAGGGCAACTCGCACCAATGACGAAATTGGGTGATGGTGGTTTTCAAGTACACGATGAAACGATCTTTTATAATCCCGTCCCCAGTGCAGCTGTTCTGCTCATTCACCCGCTGCGACTGACAGACAGCGGAGAGTATCGATGTCAAGCCCGAATCGGGAGTCGGGAGGTATTCTCGGAACAACGAACATTGCTGAGTGTTTCCAGTAAGTTTGTGCATGGGTGCTTTTCTCATGTTTGTACGCACGCCTCTAGGCCGAGGCGAACCAACTGGTTTGTGCATAACTCCCAGGTTCTGTCGTTCAGCTTGTTACAAAACAAATACAGAACGTTCTAGGAATGCAGTCTCTAGGCTGGTCTCTTCAGCTTTCGGCTACTGGCTTTCTCCGGAATATCTTAAAAAACCAAACCCGGAAGAAGCGAAGTGGAAATAGGTGACATAGCAACCACTCTGAAATGAGCAACACAAGATGATGCAGAAAGCCAAAAAGGGAACGAGTAGGCGGTTTTGCATATACCAAAAGCAGTGCGTCCCACTAGACATGTGTCCGTCTTTTTAAAACTACGCATAACATACCTAATAACAGACAAAAAAGTGCTCAAATTGCAAATGTCAGAGTGAAATCTAGGTTTTGTTTATAACAATAGGTCTTAACTAAGTGGACAGGAAGTTGTTCAGAATCGGCCATGTATCGGAAAAGGAAGTTATATTCGTGCGGGAATAATCTCCAACGAGTTCGGCAGAGAATTTCCACTGGAATGAAGAATTACTCTGATTGATCGGTTCCGTGCTGTCGTGCTGGGAAAGTGGTACAGAATATCATGTGGTCAATGGTTATGGTCAGTGGTGCTACGTCAGTTTATGCCGCAGTTCTATATGATTTTAAAACTATTGGAAATGCCCACTTCGCAGCCCGTTCTGACGGATCCCACAGGTGATGCAACTCACAAAAGAACATGTGCATTATTGCTTTAATGTGAAAGTTCCCGCCTTAACTCCGCGAATTCATCATAATGCATCCCTTTGTCATAAACTATAAAAAGGACTTCTTTCATACACGACATCAATTGGTTCGAAAATAATTTCCAATTAAATTGCAAAGTGCTCAACTCCATTTACCACGACGATATCCTATTATCTTAGATGGTTGTTATATGCTTTCGCTATTTTTAATATTAGTGAAAGAAGATGGAATATTCCCGCTTTTGACTCTGTTTTTGGAGAGTGAGTCTATTCAAAAGTCTCCTCCTACCTTTTTGCGGTTTTTCTCTGGCTTATTACTCTAGTAAACTCGACTGAAAAGGTTTACTCAAGATTCGATCAGACTAAATCATCTGGACGAATTTGTTACTCGCTCATCTCCGCCCTTCCTTGATCAAGGTAAAAAGGAAATGGAAGAAAAAGAATAGGACCAGAGGAAGAATATGGTTTTCGCGAAGCCCGTGATCGAATATGCTTACAAACTTGATCACCACTGGGGCGTGGACGCAAACAGACAAACTGTCACCAGAACGCTCGTGTGCACCAGCGTCTACGCCGTGCTCACTCAATGAAAGGTGATCGGTGAAGTGTAGCCGCCGTAGTTCGTTGGCGCGAGGAGACGAGTGGAGTGAAAGCGACAGCAAATGTGCTTGTGTGTGTATGTATGCGTGTATGTTTCCGTTAAAACAAGGCTGACGTAAACAGATCGGGGACACATGCACGCACAGCCATTCGATAGCCCGAATGAACTCGACGAACAATGCACATAAACACACGACTACACCCTTGGATGCACGTGGACAGTCACAAACACGAATCACTTCGATCGGAGACAGCGGAAGGATTTACTCTGGCTTCAAACTGTTATGGTTGTCACCTGAACAAAGGGAAATTACCGAGTTTGGGAAATGCAGCCAGGGCAAACGCAGTTTATGGACGGGAATGGTGATCTCGCAGTCAGTGGTTACTGGTGAAAGCTAATTTGATGAAAATACTTGAATTTTTACGAAGTGCTGCAGTTTGTCGGGCGAACATGACACGCGGGATTTATGCGAATTTTATTTGCTGGATGAAATAACTCATCCGATGTAAAGAACATGGGTTCTTCCACATTATTTTCAGTAGTTTGCGGACCGCTTGTCTGAGGTAAAGAGCCTCGCGGTGCGGCTTAGGAGACATGTCGCATGTGCGCTGCGATTTAACAACCATCCAACCTTTTTAGACCGAGCTATTCACCTCACGATAAGCAGGGTGGATGTTAATTCGGTTAACTTGACCAGTCGGATGTGCATGAGGTGGATCTCGTTTTCAGTGGATCGTCTTCTATATTTTCTTCAATAATGCTGACATTAACCGAGGATTTAGCGAGACTGGGGGCCAAATTCATCTTGTGCGAAACACGACTTTGGTTGTTGTGGCATGTAGCTGCTGTGTCAAACCCTCTCCGCCATGTTTTCAGCGTGAATGGATTCATTCGAGCCGTGTGATATCCAGGTGACGTTAGGTGGTGTTGGATTTTGGAATCAGCGAAACTGCTGCTTGTTTAGGACGAAAAAGCAAAATAAATTGGATGTTGGCGGTAATGCCCAAATGAGCATCAGGCAAGGACAATGGATATTAGTATTTCTTATGACTAGGTACAGAAGAATGGCTATATCCAGATCACCTTGAACTTGATAACACCCAAACTCAATTCCCTGTGTACTGAAAAAGGTCGGAAAGATCAAACTTATTTCTTGCTTCACTGTGTACAAAACGAAAGTGAAGCCGTTAAAGATATCACAGAAGTGTCGTGGAATTTTGCGCAACGCAATGCCATAAATGGATAGTAAACCGTCAATGAAAAATGTAAGTGATTGTCACCCTTTCGCGTTCTCATTACCCATACCGTATGAATTGTTTAACGGAAATTCTATTCGGGAACTTGTCAAAGATCTTCCAAGTTCGCGATAAAAATGAAAGATAGTAAGATAAAAGAACAGAAGCTGCAAACAACGGATCTGGAAGATCTCAACCCGTGGCCGGAAATCTCAAACTTTCAGGAATACATGTATCTTCAACCTTGATATCTCCTGCTTGTCATTTGATCACAGAGCCGACTCGGAATCGATGGGCGGAGCAGAGCGCGCGACAGCAAAATGGCGAACAGTTTTCGTCTGTTTCTAACAATGCGTTTGAAAATTCAAGTTGCGATGCAAAAAAAGAAGAGATTACAAACTGTGGAAACTGAATGACATTTACTGAATGAGCAGAACCAACGAGGGCCAAATTGGAAACGAATCCTGCTAAATTTTTGGTAACTCTTTCAACATCGATGTGCCAAAAACTTGGTAAAGAAATTTGCTAGTCGTCGGGTTCCAAATTATTATCATATGATATTTTCAAGATTTTGGAACCCACTGCAAAATTCTATTTGAAATGCTGGTTTTCTATTTATTTTATCAGTTACCCGAGAGAAAAGCCCAACTATGTAGCAAGTAGTGGCTTACTTCATGCATATATATACAACGCTCGGTATGCGAAATAGACGGCAAAAGAAGAAACTAGCTCCTCTGATTCTGGCAATCACTAGTGTTGCCTATCTAGTAGACGTTGACATTTTCTGGTGGATGGCTGCAAATGCAACATATAAAGAGAGATCTTTACTTCGAGTGTTACCGCAGTTGAAGTCATGCCATCACACAATTTTCCGATCATTTTACCCGGAACCGAGGTACTCGCTGTTTTGAGTCTGCTGTTAAGCGAGGTGTTATCTGCCTTTGCTGAAATTCATTTCCTCTTGAGCATTGCGAAAGCTATGACGATCTGTCTACACAATGTTCCACTGGGTTCTCAAAAACAGTATTTTATTGCCCTTCAAGTCGCCCGGTCCTCCGTCCGTCTCAATGCAAAATCTAGACCACAAAATAATTGACACAACAAGTTCATCAATATTCGGATTATGGGTGTAACACCATAAATCCCTCTATATATTTTAATCTGCTTAATCCAATCCCTCTCAAAATCCTTTCTAAAATATTGTGATTTAACGGGATGAGTACGAATCACTGAAAACGAGCTTGTTCGCCAACTCATGTTTTCTCACTGTGCTCAGTGGGAATTTTCAAGGAATGTTCGTCTTCATTTTCAATTGACAGATCTTACACGTCATTTTTCTTGCCCACTGGTCATCGAATCTGATTGAGGTTACACACGACTCGTTTGATTTACCCGAGACGAAATCTTGCTGTTTTTTTCTATTCTGCTTGTGGTCGGTAGAGAGTGTTCATTTGATAAACCTGGTCTGTCTACTCAGCACCAAAGGCTCAGATAAGTTCCCTGGCGGTCACCCTTATATAACAAACGGCTCCACCACGACTCAGAGTTTGGCTACGTGATGAGTGCTGGTGAGCCACATAATTTCCCACTGCTAACCCGGTTTGGTATGCGTTCCAAGAGAAAAAGGTTTTCAAGTGAACACGCGCATATCCTGTTCCACATTATGCCTCTGTTTATATGCGCTTGGCTTACTGTTCTATAATTGCTTTCTTACCTTAAACTATGAGTTACTTCCTGAGTTAACGATCGACCGGACCTATTGCATCTCCTTCCTTCGGATTGCACCTTGACAAATGCATCTTATGTTGCAATGTTGCTCATTGTATTGCTACTCCTTGGATGCATCATATTAAAACCTACTTAAGATTCGATGTCCCAGAATCCAAATATCCTGCCATCAGTTCATTTTGATTTTCATGGCGCGGGGAATCGGGAACATACGCCTAAATTGGCCTTGTGATCGAGGTTTAGGGTAGGACTAGTAATTCCGTGAGTACAATTACTACACCGCATTAGCCGGCCCAGACAGGGTGGAACAAATCAGTAATGTTTTCGGTTATATAGATCTGCTCAACTTGATGCCGAGTGTACTCAGATTCCTAAAGTCGGGATGAAATATTGTCAAATCAGATGGCTTTGGATTTCTCAGGTCCGGAAACCATTAAAAAATTGATGATAGCAACATAAAACGCCTGGGTGCTTCCCACCTGATATGCTCATCAGTAATAATCACACAAACTACTAAGATTTCAAGCATTTTTCCGTTGTTTCTTTTCAAAAGCAAGTAGATCCTGTCCGACTGGAGGTGGGGGAAGCTGACATTTAGCGAAAGACGAGCACAGTTAAGTCAAATTCGCGTACAGATATACAATAACGGTTGCAACATTCATCTCCCACATGTCAAGAATGTAATAAGAAATTTTTCTAGCGTGGCATAAAATGCTGTCCACGCAGTGTTCTTTCCCAACATCGTTGTTTACGCAAACTGAAGCACAACTACAACCGCTTCGGAAACGAACAAAGATCTAGTTAAGAATTGGCGATTGTTTCGATGGGCCAGACCGTTTTCATCTTCAAAACAAAAACCTTTCATTATCTGGCCGTTGGGAAGCTATAGAACCGCGATGCAACTAATTCATTAGGCGTGTTGTGAATCAGCAAGAGTTAAAAAATGCAACCAGTCAACAATATGAAGAAACGAAGGCTAGCTGGAACTGGATGATTCTCCCAGGGAGGAACAACTAGCGGATCAGTCATCCATAGTAACTGTTGGTGCTAAATAAAAGACAAAATGCCTGGCAAGAGTAATTTTCAACTCAATATAATGTTCATGAAACTGGCCATCAAAATTAACTGAATAGACTGTTTCCGTTTTTAATACGATCTCTGAATCAGAGAGTTTGAAGGCATCTGTGAACTGAAACTAAATTTGTATGCACAGCTATAGTTTGTCATGCAGCTTTCACTTACAGCGTAACTGAAATTTTACCTTGATTTCTTATTCCTCCCAATTCTTCTCAGATCTCCAACTCATATCCATATTGGACAGCATTCTCACAAACTGAATTAGCAAAATTTTCCTTTCTCCATGTTACAGAGGAATTAGTAGGAACAAACAACTGGTTGGTAATCGTGCTTGCATTTTTCCTCGGTTGATCCTCCACCAGTTTCGATTTTTATTTGGCATTATTTTTGTGGCTGTGATTCGCATCGTGTTGGGCACGAAGGACCTTCCGAGTTCCTCGATTTGGATAAAGTATATGAGTTCCTAGAATCAATGAACCCAAAATATGTAAGAAAGTGAAGCTTCTCTTTTCACACACACAAAATACCGTTAAATTCTAAACGCTTTTTGAAACACACCTTGGCATTCATTGTAGAACCCCATGAAAAAGTCCCGCCACGGTTACAATTCTCTTCCGACGATCCGGAAATTTCCTACCTCTATGGCCATCTTATCGTTCCCTCGCCCTCCGTGATACCTGGTTCAGACCATACTGACGAACATTCAGCACCCTTAGCCGACCTGGATTCAATCGCTACAAGTAAGGATCTCGGCATCGGAGGCGGCATCAACCATGCTAACGCTGACAGCAGTGGTGGTGATAGGTGGGTAGCATCTAGCACACCAACACGAGTATTCACCGTGCCTGAAGGGATGAATCTCACATTATTTTGTACATACGAAAGTGCTCCAATTGTCAGTACACGGTGGTTTTTTGATTCTCTCCAATCAAATATACACCAGGATGGACGATTCGGTAAGTTTTTGGAATTCGTTTGTTTATTAAAGACTTAAAACGCATGATACAGTTCATTAGAATATTTTATATTATGTCTGTACTTTGTAAAATAAACTGCTTCTGCAGTGGTAGGTAGTATCTGCCAGACTTCTGTAATCTTCTAAGTAGATCAAAAGGTAATGGTCGACCGCACATGGTAATGGGACGGCCCATCTTTTCTTTAAATTGTCTATTTGGGATCAGCCTGTAACTTCGGTCATGGTTTTCGCGTTAGTTTTACTCTTGACCAGATGGCAAATCAGAATTCAGCGGCGAAACGTTTTCCCCATACCTAAGGAAAAGATGAAGTTCTGTTTCTTCTAAACATTGGGAAAATGGCGTCTAACCTCCATGGTGTAAAATTGTCGCAGATCTGAAACAGCCGAGGGAGGAAACGTTAATTCACGGCACGGTTTTTAAGAGCCGGAGGTACATTTTTCAGCACGTTCCACTGAAACGTAAAATATTGAATCTTCTAAAAAATTCTGAATGGATTTATCACGAAACATTTTATTTTAATTCACTAAATCCAAACTGTTTGCCGATAATTATCTCAACAAATCTCGCACTATTCAAGCTGGCGTCATATAGTTTGGTTCTAATTCTTTTTTTCCTTTCTACGCATTATGCAATCCTATTCTGATAAAAGGAGTTCTTATAATCAGTCATGTGATCAAAAGTAATGAAGGAACATACACGTGTTCACCAAATACTCCGGCTTTGGATACCACCCGAAAATCATTCAGGATAGTGGTCAAAAGTAAGTTCATCATATTGATTTATCAAGGCGTATCTTTCAATTTTTTTCATTTCTTTCTGTGATTTTCTTCTTAGACGGCCATTATCGAAACAATCTTGATAAAACGTCTGAAAAAAGCGAAAAAGCACATATAGCTTCTTTTATGCGACATTAACAATAGTGTGTAAGGTTATCTCTGGTTGAATTTTTTATTAATCAGGCTTTACTCTGACTTGCACGTAAATAGAAAGTGAGTATCCAAACTATTGGTCACACGTAGCCACTCATTCCTGCTAATTCCACCAAGAATAACATAGTCAATAGAATACTGAGTCAAAAGCGTTTTGCACCCGTAAAGTGAGCTCCCGTAAATCCGAATCTGCTTTTTCAACTTTAGTTTCTGGTGGTTTTTTTCAGTTATCCTGATGTGAAACTTGACTGGTAAGCCGGTTGGACTGGTCCTCTAACTGCTCAGCTACGGTTCTAGTATGGTAATGCTTCGCAGAATGTTTCCATGCTCTCGTGCTTTGCGGTTGGAAACCAATCGGATTTTGTCACAGTAGGAAAACTGCAATTCACAAATGGTAGTGACGAACCTCCCAATCTTTGTTTACTGATGCAAAACCGTTGACAGTCAATGAAAAGCACAGATCGGATCAGGCTATGCTAAAAAGAAAGCATCAGCAGAGAATATGACTCGAACATTTGCATAGTCCAAGATAAAAGACTGCTTTTTCAGAAACTTTTGAAAGCTGTAAATCATCACCTTCACGTGTATTAATTGGTGGATTTAGCCAAAAACAAGGTTATCTTTTATAACTGTCAAAAATTAGCGGAAACTGGCCCTGCTTAAAAACATTTAGTTAAGCCCCAAGTGAATTTGATAATTCCATGACAACCAGCACTCCAATTGTCAGAATTGGAGCAAGATAAGGTATCAACGAAATTCTCCATGTGGTCATGCGATATTTGATATTTGATGAGGGTTCCAAGGTGGGCAGTTTTGAACTATACCCAAAACAGGTAATTGTCGTTGAACAAAAGATGAACGCTTAGTTTTAGCTCGACGTTGACTTAGCCAGCGGTTTTATGGACATGCCAATGCTTAAGTTATAAATCAGTTGAGACAACAGCGGTCTGGCTGGTATGCATTTATGAATTGGTCTCGGTTACCGGGGGTAATCAGACTAGACTTTTAGCGTCGCAGCACGATAAAGCTCCATGTGGAGACGGTGTTGGGTTTGTATGCAAAAAATGCAGTGTTTAATGAATGGGCGCTGTCGGAATGCATTTAAAAAGGGATTTTCAGATGTATATCAGTTAGTCCTTGGAAAGCCTGGGAAAATTTGATACTCGACTTCGAGGCTAAAGGAGAGCAGTTCAGTAGAGTACAGAAAAGGCATCGTTTAATAAAATCAACTATCACATATTGGCCAGAGCAGAACTGAAGTAACTTTATTATTTGAAAGAAAAGACCTGCATTTCGCGTAGAACACTCTGGACATATCAAGAACATTAAAGATTGCGATCAATAATAATGTCCAAGCGCTTCAGATGACAGCCTATCCATTGCCTTTCCCCAACTGCACAGATTCGGTGGCAGATTCGGGGAATTCTGAGCTCTTTTCTATAAAACTGAAGAGAAATCTAGTCCTCATTCAAGCGGTGAATAGATTTACAATAATGAATTTCCCTCTCGCACAGCGGTGGCGTCATCCTTTGGTACTAGTCAGCATACTCTTAGGACCGTATGCCAACTGGTTCCAGGTAAGGATGACCAGCACCAAAAACCTATCAGCCCTAAACAAAGCGGCAGATTTTGGCCATCAATCAACAAACTGTTTTCTAAAGCAAATACCCAGCTAGTGATCACGAAAAATAGAATTTTAAACCTTGTACCTCGGAAAAACTGATGAATACTTTCCTTTGACAAAAGGGATAACCATGGTCCATTATTTTGATTCCATGTCAGTGCATTGCACAGCTTTGGCGACGGACGATGGAATCCGAATTAAATGGCACTTCTTTTTTCCCCATCCATATGTTTTATCCTAACAGAGAGAAGATCACTGACCATGGAACCTGGCCCCGTAGTCACACGCGGGATTGGTCAGAACATCACACTCCACTGTACAGACCAGGAAACCAGACGGTCGGTTCTCGCCCCTCATCAGTTTCAATCATCACCAACCGTTTCGCATGATCCCGAGCCTGATTTTCGTCACCTGAAATTGAGCACTGATTTGGGCTGGTACCACAACGGCAAAAGTATAGGGGTAAAACAAAAATACGGAAAAGTATACAGTGAAGGTAAGACCGCTGCAAGGAAACTCAGCTGTTATTAACTTTTGCTTTCACTGTCCACTCCCAAGTCCTGAGGGTTTGACAGGCTCTGGCTAATTCCAAGTTATATGTTTGTAGTACAAATCTTTAAGCAAATGTTGTTTTAATCGCAACCTACATGGAACAGAGACGCGCCCCAGATGAGGAAAAAAGCGAGAACTACATTGTAAAAGTATTAGCTCTCCAAACATCCTCATTCATCAGCCTGCACTTACTGGACGGCTCATTAAAATCCAAAGTTCATCTTTGAGATGACAGTAATATTGATGTACAAAGATGGAATTCTGTTATTGTTTAAAATGAATAGTTTAAAATGTTTCTCAACGGCAAAATTCGTCAGAGGACCTGAACTGTTGCGCATCCGTACAAAAAGAATTCATGAACCATTAGGTTTCAATGTCTGGCTTTCCAATTCATAGGCCAAATGACCAATCCATATCACAGGCCCAAATTCTCCGAGCATTTTGTTATAGCCAACGGCCAAGATGATCAGTTCCTACAGTCTCTGCTGACATGCACGCCTAAAGGGGATGAGGGGTCAAAGCCCTATTCAGTTACGGGTCTTATTTTGGACATCATGCCATTTTCATCGTATATCCTCCTAATTATAAGGATAATGTCTGTTTCAAGAACACCTGCTTCAAGGAAATTCACTTCTTTCACAGTAGTTTAGTGTAACTTTATTACTGGTTTTGAAACTGCTCCGATCTTATTAGAAATACCTGTTTTATTTGCCTACGTGCCGACGAAAATGCATGGAGAATTCTTCCAAAGTACAATCAATCCTCAAAAGTTTGATCTTGGACAAGAAATGAAGGGTTAAAAGAAGATCCTTGCTCACAATAAAAAGGTCCACAAACTGCTTCCCTAATTCCAATTTCTCCCAAATTAAATTCAAAATAATATTAATCCTTACCACTTTATAATGGCAATCCTGTAGTTTGATTGGTATCCTTTGAATTGCTGGTTTCTAAAGCTTATTTAGATAGATGAAATACCTGCCTGGAGAAACTTAGTACTAGTATAGTGGAGGCCAGAATTCCTTCAAGTTGTGCCCAGAAAGTGTTCGCAAATTCTGAGAATTTACGTTTCTCGTCTGACTTCAACTGTCATATTACGCGACACGAACTGACTAGCTCTGTTTTGATTCTCCCGGACATTTTATCGAACTAAAGCTTGTTTCTCTT
This sequence comes from Fasciolopsis buskii, assembly GCA_008360955.1. Taxonomy (NCBI): domain Eukaryota; kingdom Metazoa; phylum Platyhelminthes; class Trematoda; order Plagiorchiida; family Fasciolidae; genus Fasciolopsis; species Fasciolopsis buskii. The sequence goes on along the minus strand of LUCM01001935.1, from coordinate 376,253 downwards.
TCTGTTCCCTTCACAGTTACCAATGATGGTAAGTCACCGCCGTTGTCCCTAATCAATCGTCTATCAGAACAACAACAGCGCTAGCAACGACAGCAACAATGACGACAATAACAGAAACAAAACTTCCATCAACATCAACCCCATATTTCAGCTGTAAACACTGGATCTACTTAAAATTTAACTAGTATGTCCAACACAAAAAATTAAAAATCCACCAGTAAAATCCGTGTTAATCGAACTTTTTCATTCGCTGGAAATTTCGTTGTCAAAGATCGGAGTTATTGATCCAGTCACTAGCAAGTTCGCTGCTTAGCGTTATACTTGGTTGCATCACAAAAACGGGTGTCATGTAAGATATCAGAGAATAACGTTTGACACTGCCTAGAAAGCCTTTTGGAGCAACATCCAACCGATTTACTTGTAGTAAAAGAAAAAAACGCATTCCAAAGAAATCGGTTCAAGAGTGTTCTGAATACTATCAGCGTTGAGACACGATCAATACGATTCAATTTTTTGGACCTCATATCACTTAGTAAAATGCAGTCCTACTGTTTATTGTCCTTGTGTGCTTGGAGTACTCACGAATACCCATCTCGGCTTCGTAGCCGTCACCGTGAGAGCAAACGACTTTAAATCATGCTTCAGATGAGGCGACACGTAGAAAATAGGATGAAGAATAAGTGTTGTGAATACTATGGAAAATCCAGAAAATTAAATATAACCAATCGAATATGTGAGTCCGTGATGATTCCACCTGAAGTAAACTACTCGAGGTTGTAAGATATTCCGCTAGGAATCCATCAAAATATGACTCGGACGTTCTGAAAATGATCCAGAATGAGAATCTATGAGCGATACTTCTTACCCACATTTTTATGTTGAAGACCACTACCGTAATTACCAGATAAAGTTCTCGTGTTTTCCTTTTCCGTCCAGTGGCGGTACACGAACTTGCGTGTTTGCGCAGTGTATGAAAGCAAATTTGAAAGGAGCATGCTCAACTTCAAAATTGACTGGTGCTAGAAAGATTAATCGCGAAGAACGCAGCATTAGCAAACAATAGGACTAGGTCAGGACAGGCAGTCGGTCTTGGAACTTGGCAACGGTTTGTGAACGGTATTAGAAAAAAGCAATATCCCTGTCAAATTTACTTTGTTCTAATGGCAAAAGAATATACTTTTGGTTTTACCAACAGGAAAGTGATTTTACCAAAAACAGCATTTTTAGTTGCTTTCTTGCACTGAAAGTTGTAATGAGAATTTCTAACACATTTGCAAGCTGAATAATTTAGTCAGTCATTTTCCGCATGAGCGGTTCTCATGGACCAGCACTGAACCAGTTTGAACTGCAAAATATCCGACCGGCGAGATAACACAGGTTACTTACTTTCGTGATTCCATTCACTTCTGCACCCGTCTGATTCCGGGTTCTCAATCGAAAATAGGTGTTAAGATGAAGATAGTGCAGCGTCTCGAACGGATGTAAATTGATCAATCAGAAAATGGAATTAACCTTATCAAAAGGATGGTGCCAATCCAATCTACTCAATAAAAATCGGTAGATGTCCTGCAAAGTGAATGACACATCGAATGGTAATGAATCCACGGAAGGTGTTCATCTCCACTGGTTGTTGACAGGTCCACTACAACTTTGCTTTCGATTTTTCTTTATCATAAGTAATGACCTGCAAGAATAAAAATGATAAGATTTCACTAGAACATCAAAACGTACTTGCAAAAATCCACCAGTGATTTTTAGTCTGCAAAACAGAAACAAGATTGCTATTTTTCGACGGTTATAATAATTACATAGCCATTTTAAGTAACCGAAAATCGTAACCAGTATAGAACGTTTTCTCAGTTGTGAAGTCACTAATGCACACTAGTGCCCAAGCATCCAAGTCGTCTGCGTGGCATTTCTAACAATCATAATACAATATTTCGTCGGTCAATTCCAAACAAATTAAATAGTTGCACTACGGTTTATTTCTTTTGCCATTGTTCCAATCCGGACAACCGATCAACAAGTCTTACCGAATGATGTGTTTACAATCGTGATTTGAAGCAGATTTTTTTGCTCTCACATTACAGCAACCGGGGAATCTACGCCATATTACTTAGATATGGATGCCGTGGCTTCGAGCCCTTGTTACCACCAATTATTTACTCAGTTAGCAGCCTTGAATCGAATGTTGCCCTTTTCGTTAATTGAGGTAATCTGTTTCACCAATGACAGCGAAGGGAGAAGCAGTAGAATTGTTAGTATTTTGCTACAGGAGACGGTGTTATTCCTATGGTTCTTATCACCCACTTCAGAACTAGGTATATCGGTGTTTGATTGTTGCGAGTGATGAACACGTGCCAATTGTCGGCTCCTCGTTTACCACAACTTGGTTTTTCAGAGGGATAAAGATTATCATTTTCATAAAAGTTGGACACAAATGTTCTGCCAGAACCATACTCCTTTACCTAATAAAAATGCATACAAAATGTGCAAAGTTTCTGTCCTGGGAGCTAGACTGTTCTTCAAGAACACAGTGAATATGCCATATCGTTTATTTTATTAAGATTTTGTTAAATGCCAAAACTGTGTAATGAAACATTTCGTAAGACCTAAATTTCAACCGTTTGAAAGACTAGGATGTAAAGTGGTTAGATAATCGCCACGCTAGTGGTTTTTCGATGTGACAATTGGCGATCGTTCTAGGAAGAAAGAAATGCTCAGCTTCTGAACGTGACCAGTGAAGTTAAAAAATTTATCCCTCGGAATTCTAAGGCTTAGCTCTCAAGAACCACTTTTTGCCGGAATTAATTAGGCTATGATCCAGCTATTGGAAACGCGGAATGATGGCAACTGGTCTTACCAGCGAGTACAACAGTCTGTCCCCAGGGAGTGTTCAAATCGCTTAGCAGATGCAGTACAGATAAGAGTTCTGTTCGGACATTATTCATTAATCAGTTTATTTATCTCATTAGGCAATTCATCAGAACTAAATATCTCAAGAGCCCAAGGAAGCAAACATTTATTAAAAACAAAAGAATATTTTCTACCTGAAATTTTGGTGTCCCTGAAAATAACCAGGCTGTCACGACAACCAGACCTCATTGTGATTGGCACGCCATGAGGCACTAAAAGCTCCCAAAATCCACAATGTAGCTTCGTGATTTCAAGCATAAATCCGTGACGTTCGGTAAAAGAGGATTTCGTTCCCACAAGCGTCAGTTTCTGTATTTGCGAAGTGATTCTTTACTCGCCTGTGATATTCTTATTCTTGCAAACCCTCACACAAATAGGAAAAGTGGAACAATATTCCTATTTGTACGTTTTGACCGATCCTTTTCACTTACCCTCCTATTTCCCTGATTGTAGAGCTCTGCTTCTGTGGTATAAACTGAAGTTGCTCGTCGCAATGCACTAACTACAGACAAACAGCAATTCAATTAACGGATGCAAAAAATAATGGGCATTTGTGAAAGTATTAGCTGAAACATTTTAAGCGTAATTTCAAAAGGGAAGTTGACTTGACTTTTCTTACGAGTTACCCTTAACACCATCTCGGCATGCTCGGTAGAAATCGAGTGAATTACTTGTACAACCCCTTAGCAACTTACCAGGTTGTTTCGTCCCTTCCAGAGAATGCCTGTCGGTTCACTCATTCTGGGAAGACAGCTCCGATGGCAGGGGAAGTAGGTGATTGCAATGTACTTTTACCTGCCGATGTCATTTGGTTCATGGGACATTTGACTAAACCGATCCACGACGCACAATATCAACGCTAATATCGGCTAGGGAAAATAAGTTTACGAGAAAAGTAACACACCAAACATTTTCTTCTACCAATTTAGCACTAGTCGTATTGTCTGCTTTGTCGTGTAGAGATGTCAACTAATGACAGCAAAATTAACAGCTTTTCTGCGTGAATATCACACGGACAACGAACACAATACCTTGTTTCGACTGCAACGAAAGAAATACGAACAGCACACGCGATCCAAATCGGCAGATATTGGTTCCGAGCCAACTAGGTAGTTCGTTTTACCATATATAGGACGCTGCCTGGATTGTTTATTCGGTTTTCGCCAAACCTGAAAGTGTTGAGAGGAGTAAATTTGATTGTCAAATAAATTCGATTGTCGTGAATCCAGTTTACTTTGGAGTGGATTTCCACTTCAGCTGTCCCATATGGTTCAGGAATTCAGACAGAAGAAAACTGATATTCAATTGATCACACCAGACCGATATCGTGTGAATTTGTCTTCAGCCTTTGTGGACAATACATCGCTATATTGTTATGCACTGATATCTTCTCCACCCAGAATGAGTTCCAAAATTTAACTGTTTTCCAAAGTCGATGCATGCAAATCTAGAACCGACTTCTCAAGTTTCTAAGTGCACCAAGGTTCAAATTTCAGCTAAATGAACCCCAGAAGAAAGTTTAACTATGCCTTTCAGTTCAAATGTGATTTGACATTTCTTACTAAGCGGAAGGTGGATTGCTTGATTTAGTCTTGAAACACCCAATGCATGCTTTCCTTTTGTGCAGATGTTTCATCCACGGATGATGTCATCAAGACGAGAAGTTAGCTCACCAAAAACCGTTATCTCCATTCCATTCAGACAGAATATGAAGGGCTAGGATGAGATCTTAACTTTTCTCTGTACTCAGCTGCAGCTGTGATGCAATGTGCTTTGAGTCTGGTTTTCGCTGGTGGCAAACCAAAAGAATGAATCAAAGCCGCCATAACTGATTTGGTTGAGTCAGCAGCCTTGACAACCTCAAGGTCGACATTACAATGAAAGCGCACAGTCTTCATTTAATGCCGCGCAGGGGCGGAGTAAAGATTATTAACTGGTCAATTTTTGATTGAATTCCGTTGCACTGTAAAATAGAAAATTTCTGACTTTGGCGATGTTTCCAAGATGAAACCCAGAAAATACCAAACTATTTTTTGGACTTAAGGACGGCAAGACTAGAAAGCAAATGCTGGTACTCTGTAATGTGGCTCGTTATTTGACACTGATGGATTCACAATTGTCGAATTTTATTTTGAATCTACTACAACCCATCACTGGTCGCCTATTGGATTTTGTGCGTTTTACGTTTGACGAAAACTTTCGCAGACTCATTGTTAAAATGTGCATTCATGTCCACTTGTAAGCAGATTCAAGAAGCTGAATGAAACTGGCACGGGGCATTTTATTGTTTTAGTAATGCACACTAGTACTTTTACAAATTAAGTTCTGCGATTTTGGTACTTCCGTGTATTCGGTACTCGCTGAACAAGAAAAAGGCTGCACTTTGTCCAAGCCCATCTTGCTGCGAATTTCATTAAGCTGGCATAAAACTATCCTGGATCATTTGGACTTATGAGAACGTGGATGTCGTAGGAAGCCGACAAAGCTTTCCGTCGTCTGCTTCTAGGCCAGCAACAAGGGTAAAAGTGTAAATTTGAGCACTTGGTAATTGAGTATTTGGAACAGATGAGTGTGACCAGTGCAGACATCCTAGCTTTGTGAATGATATTTTGCTTGTGCCCGTCTCTCGTACTGATTCCGAAACAGCCCTAAACGCTTTTTTCGCCAAACCGTACCTTTAGTTGTTTATTTTAACTTAGGAACTTTACGTACTTTTTTAATTGATGAAAGCGAGTGCGCTGAGCAGCGATAAGTATGCTTTTCAGGGATCACGTCCTGGGTAAACATCCTACTGGGGCATGGGAGGGATATTTTGGCCAAAGGCTCCTATTGAGTGGTCCAAATAAAAATTCCTTCTGTGGTGTAGACAGCCGCGAAGTATCGCTCGCCCGATCACCTGCAGCCCCTTTAATGTAGGGAAGTTTGGAGTGCTGTGGGGCAGCAACTGCCTGCTCGCTGAAGTGGAGAAACGTTGGCCAACTGGAACAATCACGGATTAGGAAGTATGTATCAAACGCGAATTGCCTACTGTTCTTCAGTCCAGCTTGCATTATACTGGACGTTTGTTATCCAGTTTTACTGGAAGTTAGTTACAGAGAATAGCCGAGTTTTATGGTCGAAAGTTCATTTTGTTAATAAAACCAAGAGAGAATTAGAATGTTACTGTACATCTGGGAGAGCTGTTTGCTTAGAAAAATAACAGCCGAATAACGCAGTAACTAACAATAAAAGTAGTTCGCTTTAGATTGAAAGTGAAATAAGAGCGCAAGAAAAACATGATTCGTTGTGAGGTGTTGCCATTTGGACGAAGAAGGACAATAGAATGATTCCGGGCATGAACGACAACACTAACAATCTAGCATATTGAAAAAATTTAATCCCTAATGACAGAAAACTTTGGCTGTCAAGAAACAAGGGAGGTCAGTTAACAGGCTCTGTTTTTTATTTCGATGTATCAGGTGTCCACGAGAAGTCAGAAAAAAAGAGGAGAAAATGAGTTCCGAGAACGTGATGGAAGTAAATTTTATTCTAGTCTGTTCAGTGGTGAAGAGTATTGCACAGTATGGGTTGAGGGACAGATTAGTTGAAGATGGGATTGGAATTAATTAAAAGTGACAACATCAAATTTATATTAACATGCAGAACGATACCGCCTAAGCTTATATAGCCAGTCCCAGGTTATTGACAGGGGTGGCTGGGGCAATTGCTTCAAATCAAGCCTTCAAGGTGATAGTTAAGTAAATTTCGCAGTGATCGGACAGAAACATAAGTATGTTTGAAACAAGATTGTTATTATCACCATAGCAATTATTACTTGTTGGTTTATCCAATAGTTCGAAATAACGGATAATTCAGACTCCCATTACTTCTGCGCAGAATGAAATTAATTGCAACACCGACACTTACACGGTCACGTGGCTGATTACCTCACTAACATTTTCGTGACGAAAAATTATAAGCAATAGTTTTTCTACTCATTCTCTCAAATGATACCCATCGGTCCTCCAATTAAATCTGAATCACAGTCCCACTTCATCTTCTGACTACCTAGAAGTGTACGCAAGTAGAACTGATTTGGGGAATTAGACAATGAAAATTAAAGAATGGTTCACCAAAGGTGTAATTTATGTGACTGCAGCATTTCACCTTGAATTTTTGTGCAGGGAGTAATCACTAGACACAAGCAATTTTCCCGCTTTCCAGGTAGAGTCTGTATAAGTTGCCACACAAATACTGTTATTTCAACGCCATTCCTTCCAAATAAAACTAAGGCTACTTGTTGAAAAGAGAAATTTTTAATATTCCCTAAAGGGATAAAATAACCAGACAGATAAGCAACAAAGCGCGCTAGGAAGCATCCAGATGCTAAGCAAAAGAATGGGCTTTTTAAGTTTTTTTAGTTCTGAAGAGGATATAATTATTAGTGAGGGGAATCAGTTTTCTTTTCCTCCAACATCCATCGTTTTTTCTTGTTCGCTACCGAAAGGCGAAATTTAGTACTGCCCCACTTGTGGACTGGACAATTTGGTTAGAAATTTCAAATCATTTGAAGTCGGTAATTATGAACAAATGGTAACCCGCGGCTGAGCTCTCAATGCCCTGTTCCAATCGACCTATATTGATTTCCAACCCGAACAACAAATGATTTTTACTTACTAACAGTGAGAGAATTTCACTATTTGGCAATAAGTACAAAAACGTTAGCTAAGAAGCCTAAACTCCGCTTCTTGTGATAAAACATCAAATAGTTTTGCCATAGGATTAGTGCGCATCTCAAAGAGGAACTAATGAGATTTGTAGCGCTATAGAATTTCTTAGCCCAGTGCTGTTTTGCGAAGCTTATTAGATGCGTACATGTAGGAGACAGTTCAACTAGTCTCGTTCTGTGATGTTATTTCTGCCTTTGTTTCTGTACGCGTCCTACGGGTCTTGAATCATGGTCCTTCCGTAAGCATTATAATGATTTAGAAATTATTTTTGATCTTTATAAACTGGACTTTTGTTATGACAAATGTGTTCCCTTCCATCTCGTTTTTTGACCTGACCAACGATATTCGCGCTGTATACATAAGTTCGGGTGAATAGTTTGTTTTCGGAGACACTGAAAGTTCTTCTTAACCTCGAGATGACGACATCCCTAAGTGACACTCGAAACTGAGGTCATTTTTTCGCATACATCTTCCGGAATTAACTTTTACAAATGATTCATGCGGATTTACCCAGCAGGAGTGATGACGAACAGCCATTTGCTAACTAGCAAAACTTCTCTGGTCAACATTATGTCTTCGGTTCCATTTGTTACCTTTCGAGAAGGGGGCTTGAACACCAGAAATTTTTAATTTGCACAATGTTCCTGGAAAATAAGCTTGGGCTTGCAATAGCCGATCAAAACGAAACGGGCCTTGCTTAAATCCGTTGCTTTTAATAATCGTTTCCAACACGATAGAAATACCTATAAATCTAAAACGAGTTTTCAGCAATTTGAAAATGATGGGGCCACAAGTGACGCCACTATTTGAGGAAACAGTGCAGGTGCTGTTGATGTAACGCACTGGCGAATAAAGAATTCAAAATTATTCTTTTGCGGTGCACAACAGTTTCACGAACACTAATCATGTCAGTTTTTCTCACGGTTTTCCGGTTTTTCTTAGGGATTTCTTTGATCGTGGAAATTGCGTATGTCACCTATTGACTAGTACGTTCCGTCAAATGTTGCCTGTATGGATTATTAAACTGACATCTTTGTTTCATCCTTTGAGATATCTGAATAGTTCTTTTGTCCGGTTGTATTTCAATCAAAGTGTGGTTTTATTGTCGATACACGAGATTCACAAAATCTATTTGCTTTATCTTAGTTTTTTGATAACCCTTGTACGGAAATGATTGCTGATGGATCGCACGGGATTTTGGTCATCCAGGCATAAATTCTGATTAACTGAGAAGTGATTGTGGTCATCATTTGTTTAGTGAACGAAAGGATAAAATGTGTTTAGGTATTCACGGGAAACTCAACATAATGAAGTCACGGGCGTTGTCAACTGTGCGAACAAAACGTGCTTCTCAGCAAAATCCGTTACCCGCCTTATAGTGTTTGATTTATTATCAGGCAATGGACTTTAGTCATATGATGCAGCTATCCGCATTCCTAGGTGTTGTAACGCGACTTATCTGGTGTCGTCCTTCTATGCCACCCTGCGTGCACTGTGATCTATTGGGATTATTACTGAACCCAAGTGATTTTCTTGGGAAGTTTGAAAACATCCTCTTGAGTTGTGGCTCTAGATTAAGTTTCATAAAATGCAATTCTAGTAGAAAAACATCGGGTAATTATAAAATGGTTATCAATGGTTCCTTCCGCTTCGTTGCTCAGGTACAAAACTGCATATTTTCAATATAAGCATCTACGACCAGGGCATATATCAGTGCTGGAAAATTGACAGCATCGGTGCTTGGTCTACGGCATCCAGTGTCCTAATGATGGCTGGTGAGAAAAGTACTGACAACCGTAAGTGAGCGGTGTTTCTTTCAAGCGCACTGCTTTAAAGTATATTCCAGTTTATGATGCTAATAAAGTTTATTATAATGAATCTAGACTACAATACAAACCGGAATTCACCAAATGTCAGCCTAAGGTCGATTTTGCATGAAGTCGGCGTTGATCTTGTACGTTTTGTGCTTTTAATGCTTCCCTTAGTCGGTCGTTGTCTGATACATTTATCTTGCAACTAAATAAGTTGGTTTCATATTAGAGGCTCCTAGTCTGTGATCAGTTTTCTACACTAGTTTTCGGAGCACATTTCCTTATCTTCTATGTCCTGTTGCAGCATTGCCAAACTTATTTTACGGAAAATCATCTTTCATCTGAAACAGAAGGGTAAAACTCATAGTTTTGGTCACCCTATCCAAGTTCATGTTGTCGTTTTCACTTTTTCATATTCCAGACGACTGAGCATCACACTCTAACTGCGGTTTAAAGACGCAGGCCAGAAATGTGAGACTGGAATGTTAGTTGTCGTTTCCTTGCACAAATCAGTCTACACTGCGAACTGGTAACGCTTCTGTACTTCTGAATGCACTTCCGTTGTTGCTTCAGTAGATTAGCTCAGATATTTTGTTTGGATTGACATATTTCTTCTCCCGAGATTGTCGGGCGATCGATAATCTGAGGCATTTCTTTCTATTGATGGCATCTTTGATGTGCCAGTCGTCCTTATTACCTTTTCTAAACAAACCCTGATGCGCTCATCTGCTCTTTCTCTCAGCCAATCACCCGTAACTAAAAGAATGACTATAGTTAAACTAAAATAAAGCATTGGAGACTCTCAGAGATAGGTAGCTCTTGAAACAATTATCCGCTCGGCTTCCTAGGATTTGCATCCGATGGCCGAATTTCAATGTTTTCTACGACGTAACGATTTCTTTCTTTTTTACAAACATCCGCTCATGTGAGCTGCGCAAAGATAATAACAGATAATTTATGGTGATTAGTGAATACGAGCCCGATACCATAAACAGAAATGGGTTACTTTCAGATATCTCATGAATCCTGATCCCATTATATTCATAATTCATCATGAATTGCGAGATCGCTTTTTGTCAGAGATTTGGTCGATTCGAAATAGATCAGCTGCCAGAATTCGGAAAAGCACATCGGAGTCCTCTCTTTGTGTTGTCAATAATACGAACACTAGCAAAGATTTCCGCTACGCATGTGCTTGGGACGTGATTCTAGTCTAGCACTGTCAAGACCGATTCGGGAATGTGTTCGAGACAAAACTTTGTGGTCAGACAGACACAACCGCATAGTTTATGGATAAGTCTCCGGTTCAAGCGCGTTCATACAAGTATTCCCCGGGACAGACTTACTTCGGTTTTGTTCGCGTTTTGTCTGTAGTGCTGGTCGAGACCGTCAAATGATCTCGTGGTAGTTCGTATCTGTGTGTCTGGTAACTAAGGTTTATCACAACAACGACTGCTACTACAGGTTAAATTTCACACTTACCATTTACTTGAAGCAACACAAATTGTGTTGAGTAGGTTACGGATAGCATGCGATCGGCACATTTTCATTGTTTTGCCTTATGATAAAGTGGGGGCTAATTATTCAGTCACTGCCGACTTTACTGCTGCGTTGCTTTCGTCTAGTGGAATGGTTCATCATTCAAATGCATTTTAGCCCGTTTCTTTCACAAACGTTCGTTTTTTCTTTTTTTTGATTTCCCTATTGAAAAAACCAAATATTTAGCAGATTACTGAATATCTTCAAACGTATTCAAATAACAGTGTGATGGAGAGTCTTGGTTCACAGCAAATTTCAATCTTTTTTAAATGCGCTTCTTACAGTTATCTTGGAATCTAAACTGGAAGAAGGTATCACTCAAGAAAGAACCCGAGAAGGAATTACCGGTCACATGACTTGCAATATATCTGCAATTTTGCGTAAGGGCCCACTGAAACGTAGTGACTTGGGAATTCAATCGAACGATATAGTGATCGTTTGGTATCGCGGTGCCTCGGATAGTGAGCCCATTGATCTGTCTGGCAACCAATCAGGGGGAATCAAGTACCTGAGAACCACAGTTGACTGGGCCAGTCAAATACTCAGTGTGGTCAATCCGCGTAAATCAAAAGATGATGGTTTTTATGCATGCAAGTAAGAAGAATTTACGCTATACGCTTTAATCAAATGTTTCAAATTTGCATATTTTGAATTATTCGTTTATAGGTTCACTTATTCTTATATCACTTATCAACTGGCTCTCAAGACAATGCGGTAATTGGGACTCATAACGATCGATATTTTATTGGTTTTGTGTCCCATTTTCTGGTGAGTTTATTAATTCCAAGGCAGATTGCCTGATAAGTTGTCGATAGAATTAGTGGCCAATTTTTATATCCAGTGTATACTTTTCAAATCAACATATTGCATGCATGTTTTACTTCTAAGCCGTGTAAAATGATACGACATTCGGACGAGCTAGGCTGATTTCTTCAGTGGACCTGGTTCCAGTTGTTCTCATGATTTCGAGGGTTCATGTGGCGGAATGCAAATACAACGACCAAATGCAGTTGCACAAAGAGACCATTTTAATCACACAGCGATTACACGTCCGTTATATGCTTCTGTCTGTTAGAAATCGTAACGAAGAGAAAAAAATTTTTTTCTCCCACCGATGTATATCAACCATTAAATGCTACTGTGACACATGCATCAAGCATGTCATTCGCAAATTGTTTGCGGTTTTTCTCGCAGATAATATGTATTCAACCTTGGCGGTCAACTCAGAATTCCATTTATTGTACGCAAAATTGGTTGGATCTGTTTACTGGTGCTCGTAACATAGAGAACTACATACCATCTTCCGATAACGGTCGAAGAACAGATAACTTCCTCTACCATTTAGGCTGGTAAACTTATCCGAAGTAGTAAACAGACCCAGACGAAAATTGATTCGTTAATGCCAAACTTTTAACGTTTTAATTCCAGTCATGTTCTGCCAGAAATCCACGGGTTAATTATAAATTCTTCGGAAAGAAACCGGTATGTCGAGGGCAAAGTGAACGAAAATAATTATTTTTAACTAGCTGGTCCACTTTATAACGGTTCGTTTGGGTATAAATACAATTGCTTTTTTTTACTTTAAACTACCAGACGTCCGTCGCAGTTCTTCCTGTCATCTTGTGCTTGCGTTCACAAAAACTGAAGAAATATTTTGCTCTCAAAAACGAAGTCCAGTATTCTATTTGGGTCCGACAGTTTGCTTGATCCTGCATACTGTTTTGAACAGAACACAAAGTGAAGTGGAATCAAATAACGCATTTTTTCTTATTCTCTGCATCAAGTATATTTGGTAGGGAAAACGTAATTATTGTCTCAGTTCTTCGGGAGGGCACAGAAAGAGAATTTTTCAGTCTAAAAGCATCTGCGCAGTTGATAACATTTTGAAAAATGTTCGTTTTCTTTGTTTCATTTGAAGGCCATCTTTGAGTCCAGGGAAATTGGATTCCATAATCACCAAATTGTCAGATGACGGCACTTTTGAGCGAATTGCGTGCACACTGAACCTTGAGCAGTTAACTTGAAAGAAACAGGTGAACTGAAGCGCAAGACCGAAAAACTGCCTTAGAAATTGGATGGACGATTAAAATAACGAACCGATTTTGACTCTTTGGTGAACAGATATTTATAATTGGTAGATTAATCCATCTATCACTGTACATTGATCATTCATGAGTTCTTTCCGGGTGTGCGTTTTCCGATTGGGGACTAAGTTATGATGTAGCCCCTTTGTTGCCTAATTTAAATGAACTTTGTGTAATCATACTATTGTTACATAGTCACGATATTAATGGGAATCATTCAGTGACATTCCTAGTTTATAATCAGGCATCTGGAAAGCGACACAGCACACTTTTTCAAATAGTTCATTCAAAACCGTCTGACCCTGCAGAACCTCCTGCTGAGGTGCTTATGATTGCATCATGACAACTAAAACCACTAGCTCATCATGTTACATCTTTGAGAAATCGCAACTTTCGTTGATGACTGTTTAAACATTAACCGTTGTAGACTGATTTTGTTATCCACTGTGGTTGACCACTGGTAGACCGTTAGTAATCTGAAAGACTATCCACTCCGGAACTTCTGAAAATTTTAATTTGTCAGTTGTCGTCGCTACAAATGTTCACGTCAAAGACCGAAACGGATTAGGCCGTTTTCAGCAGGATAGTGTCAGTGAGGACAGTAAACTCATGAGTGCAATCAAAATGAAACAGAACGACATGCAGATCTCAATCGTGTAAGTGGAGCTACCGATACTTAATTCAAAGAAGATGAACCTATGGACCGTTGCGGTTTCCAAAATGTCTCTTGCGGCTGGGAATGACAACTGTGGAATATTACAACCACGGGTAGTCCCCAGGTTGTCAGCATCATGTGATTCGGGAGCGAATGTCGAAGCTTTTATTCCCCTATCCTCCATCATACTAGAATTTTCTTAATCCGCTTCATTTCTGGTTCTTTTTCTCAGTGTTTTCTAATTTGGCTGTCTTCATAATATAGAAGTCAGAAGGTAAAGCATGATGGCCAAGTTTGTGATATTAAACAGGTGGTTAAGCTCTGTCAACTGGTACTTTCGTTCACAGTGAAGATGTTCTTATGTATATCTGGCTGAAATGAGGATTTTCTTTCACAATCGAAATTTCTCTGCAGCTGTGTAATTAAATGAAGATGGTTTCGAGGAGTACGGAGACGATCACCCTGCCCGATGCCTGAGCTCTGATGGTTTAGTAAATTTAATCGTTTGCGCATAAGCAGACATGCTGCTTTTGGATTAATCGTCCAAAATATTTTGAGTACTCTATGTAACCTAGTGGATTTATCGAAAAAGTGGACACGCTCAACTTTCTCCCAAGGCGTGTAGTTTTGGGTATTCGAAGAAGGAGGTGAATTCTATCGATCTTGAAGTCTTGTTATTTGGTAATATAAACAACTGCAAATATATATATATATCTCGGCTTGGAAACAAGTTTGAGAACGAAATAGGCGAAAGGGTAAAAGATATCACACTCATTTCAACAATGTTAAACTCGCTATCGGTAACAGCTTAGTGTCCAGTATTATGAAAAACATTCTCGATTATCCTTCCAACAGACTGCGACACCACATACTACCACAGTAAACCCAACACGACCGCATTTGCCACTGTTAGTTTGTTCGTCAGCAGGTGTCGGACCGAACCCTGCGGCTCGTATTACTGTTCAAAGTAATCTTAACCGTTTAATAGCTGCGTTGAATTCTCGAAATACAGAGGTTCAGGCAAACTTGATTAGTTGAAAATGTTAAAACAAAATCCTCAATCTAACACTGGAATAAATGTCACCGGACTGCTTTCGGTTTCAAGTGTTCTTTTATCAAGCATTGCTGTTCTTTTGCAAAAGAATGCACATACTCATGCAAGGCTTTGGAATTCTAACTTTTCTTTGGGCAAAGTTTTTCAATCCAGTTTTCTAATTCGTTACTATTCTGGTTTCTCCGGCTGCCATAATTAGTAATTCACTAAAGAAACCCAAGAGTGATTAACCACTCAATGGATCTTGGTTATTGTTCGTTACGCAGATTCTAGTTTCTTGACGAATCTTTGCTACCTCAACTGGGCATTTAGTCCTATACTTTTCAGTATATTTGCTCTGAGTGACCAGACTTGAATAATCGTTATCTGACGCTTATCGATCGAATCGTTTGTAGAATGGTCAAACTTGTTTTACGCGCATTTACCTTGTTGGTCACATGCCACTTGACATTTAGTGGTGAAGTTTATCAACCAAATGTAAGGTTGACTGAGCCTGTCGATCTACTGTATTTCATTCTCATCAACGTGACTTTCCTCTTGATTAGTCACCCACATGAAACACAAGAACTGATCAGGGCAAACACCACCAACTGATTGGGCAACTTCTGTGCTAACCTGATCGATACGACTTTTGGCATTTGTACTCTTTTTGTTTGACAGGACGGCACCGGTTAAATCAAACTGTTGCGAAATCCAGTGTGTCATTAATTGAAATCTCCAACTACCCCTCGAAGTGGCCCCACACACGAGCTTTTAGTGTTTAAGCGGAACAAATGAGTGGGTAACGCTGATTGTTGAGTTTGAATCCGGCAGAGGTCAACGGTGTTTTCCTTTGGAACAATTTCCCGCAAACGGATTTGAAAATCCCTGTTGCTGGTAGCTTATAGTTTTGGTATTGATGGGGTTCTGAACCTTAGAATCGGCGTTTAAATCATTGTTTCAAGTCGCCCTTTTAGTTTCGATACAAATCTTATCAAAGTTTGGTACCGTTTATGAGCAACTGTGATTCACTGAAGTTAGGGTAAACTTGCAGTTAATCCAGATACATTTTTGGTGTATGGCAGAATGATCTTTCTGTCTGACTGTTCTCATCTGCTCATTTCCATGTTCACTGCCTGCACGGTTCTTACAAAGTTCCTTAGATATCCGTTTTTCTCAAACATCTTGAAGAGGCCTTTTTATTCTCGGCTTTTTAGTTCTATGCTGCAGTGGTTTTTGGCTCTCGTGAAAATGTTTTCAGTACACGAACTATTTTTGATTTCTCGATCGGTATATTTGTTCGCCATATGCCCTTGTCTCTGTGTGTCGATGGCATTTCTTTGGACCAACACATCCATGAATGCCAGCTTCCTATTTTTCCCCGATTCTACGGTGAATTTGATGTCCTAAACTATGCTGCTGATCATTTTTGGGCCCTCAGTTTAATAACAATGGAGGTATAATCCACATATCTAAACTAGAGTTTCCGGGGGATCCTTGGAAGTTTGATGTTTTCCAGGGCATTCATTGCCGCTTTAGAGAGAAGTCCGGATATGCTTAAGCCCGTCGGCGTTCCTTTAACTTTTTCATGCATGTCAACGTTAAATTTCAGCATCAGTTCATAAGTTGTTTGTATTTCCGCTGGTTTGTTGGGTACTGAAGTGTAGGCTTTCTTTAGCTATTTTCCTTGTTTGATCAAGCGAGGTCGTCTCTTCGTCTACTTCCAAAATCTGCAAGCATTCGTTGCGGATTGGTTGGATCCACAAATCAGCAGTTTCAGACACCTCCATGGCTCTTGAGAAAACTTTAGATATGCGGGAATTCTAGGAAAGGGACAATTAATCTGAGTAGAATGTCATTCTTGTTGACCTCTGGGAACCTGTAGACTTCTGCAGCTGCAGCTCTTATTCTCCAGCACTAATCTTTGGTGATCCTTGGTGTGTTCTCGACAGCAAAAAACTGATCAAATAGCCAACTAGTACGAAGATTCCCATTGAAAATAACATGTAATGGCCAACCAATAACGGACATGAATGAGTTCCTAATTCAAAAATCAACCCTATCAGAGGGCAAAACATCAAACTTTTACCTGGTCTGTTGTTATTCTCGCACGTGTTTGACCACAGGTGAATCATGAGTGATAGAAACGGCGGCGCATCAGAGCAGTAAAATTTTCACCAACCTGCTTTTGAAAATAGTGTATCAATCACTAATCGTAACGCGGAATGTTGAAGTTACGGGACACCTACTTGTGTCATTCAACAGGCTGCCAAAAAGCAACATCGTGAATAAAGGCTGAAAGCTCTGAACGCGGACCCGTAAACAACGAAAGGCAGCTGAATAAAAAACCTTTCAGCAAATTGAAACAGGAAACCTGGACTCGTTTTGCGAGCGAAAAACTCACATAAGACAGTAAAACGCCATCGACTTAGGAAATAGATTATGCCAGTAATCGGTTGCATTTGTTGTAACTTTGCATCATTCAGCGCTGATGAAACAAGTCATTTCAGAAGCTGCGGCGCCAGTTGGTCCGTTATTCTGGAACAATTTCATCTGTAGGTGACATCCTAGTGGTCTACTAATAAATTATTTAAATACATGTGATAAATGGTGTTTTTTAATTCAGCCTATTTGTGCGCATACACTTTAAGATGAACTAGCTTTACGCTAAGGAAATTCATTTCACTTATCCAGTTCGTGTTTATAGCAATCGTTCAACACGAGAAATGGTATTCGTCAGGGTTATCCCTGTTCACCGCTCCTTCTTATCTTTGTCGCTGAGATGGTCACGGAAATAAAGTAATTCCCTTTTAAAAAGCTGCTATTGATATCTGCTCGGATAGCAAGCTTTCATCTAACTTCGAATATACACATCATTTTGTGCTATTAAACAATGACTCAACTAAATTTTAAGTTTTTCCGCTACTTAAACGTCAATGTAAGTATGCTTGGAAAGCATTTTTAATCTTCGATGTTTAACACATGGATGCAGGACTGGGTTGGCGGGAATCCGAACCTTGTTCTTCCTGGGGATAAAGAAGTTAAAGCAGACAAGTCTAATTATTTCAGTAACTCCATCCCACCAAGTGATCGCAGATCGGAAGACGTGTCTTCACGCATACAAAATGGCTTCATTAGCGTCTTCGGTTTTGGCATGACTTTTGTTTATCAACCAGAGATTGAATTTATACACCACAAGTGAAGTCGGTGCTGACTTATGGTAAAAATGCATTGCAGTTATGAGCAGATATGCAGAGACTGTCGATATTGCAATACCTTTTTATTTGCAGTATTTGTGGAATACGGTGGAAGAGTTTTCCCAGTAATCTAGAGATTAGGCACAAAGCACTGTCTTAGGATCCAGTCTTTAGAAGAGCTACCAAACATGAGTAAATTACAATATTCAAAAAGTGTTTTGCTTGCTTTGATAAATGCTACTCTTTGAAGCAAACAATCATGGAAGACGTGTTTAGAAAGCCAGATGACCAAACGACAAAGAGGTAACCACAATCTTAGCCAAATGACTGGCTAGACTGGACTACCCGGCTGAAGTCCACTGAATCTCCCTAGCTGATAGCTGGATAGAAAAGGCAATATGGGTTAATTCAGCACTTCATTTTTCTCTTCAGAATTTCTACTGGTTCGTACAGTCATTCAGCCGATTATTTTGCGATCAATCTTCCATTATATTTCATTGTCTGATGCTGTTAGGTAGCAGCCAAAGCCGGAGTATACATGTGTGATGTTGGTTGTTGTGTAAACTAAAACCTGAATTTACAAGCGGACGCGCGCTTGACAAGTTGTGTAAACTGGACATTTTTACCATAATCCTGTCATAAATCTTATCTGGTTTCAAATGTATTACACTTCTGATCAGACCTATGTATGCATAGATTGCACTGGAATTCCCTCACTTCTGTGGACATCCAAACATCCGAAACGCTCATTTGTTACACCTCCCACACAAGTCTATCGACTTCGTGGCTAACCACGATAAACAACCAGCCTTTGATCTTTTCGTTTTATATCCGTTTCACCTCATTCCTTTTTTCAAATGAAATACTTTCAGTTCCGTTCTGTTTATTCTACACTCGACAGTCGCCCGGGGCAGGAGGCTATAAAGGCTAACATTTGTTTTGCATGGCTACTCTTCCATTTGATAGCCAATTTCTGTGTACTGGTAGAATTTCTTTGTGACCAACTGTAAAACACCTTGAGTATACCCATATCACCGTGTGCACAAGGCTGTCTTGTTCTTAAGTAATCGATCAGTGTCTTCCAGTTCGAACCTGACACATTCTCTTAACAGGCAATATTCTCCTCCATTCGTTCACAATTACCTATTTTCTCTATTGCTAAACAAAACTGTCGTCAACTGCAACGCCTGAACAAATTCGTCACCTTTCGCTGGCGTCCGAATCAGTGCCACGCAGTTCTCGAGTGTGTGCTTGTGTATGTTTGTATGTGGATGGGTTTGGTTCTGCAGGGATTTTGGTTTTCTAATTTCATTCATAATCCTATTCACAAAATCTTTAATAACTAAGGTAAATAATCGTCAATCTTTTCAGATTGCAAACTTATCTGAAGGGTTCCAACTATGCTGTGGTCGATGTTCAAACTCACCACCTCACTGAAACGAATGATTGCACTTCAGAACATTTCTTTTCTATGAATAGTACTTGTTTCTTCATTTTATGACAGTAGTTTACTCGGATGAGTCTTTATCATAATAAGAAATGTAAGCCTATAACATGACCACTGGTTAACGCATTGTTTCTGTTTCTCACCTCTAACTGAACAGAGTTTATGATCGAATTACCAACTCATTTCTGGGAGAGATGAAATTTGAATTAATCATTGGTAAGTTTGTCTATTATAAAATGCTTAGTGGATTTTACATAGAGAAGGAAAATAAAAAATGATCCTGGTAATTTGGAAGTTCCAACAATCATTTGCTTTTGGCATAAATTGATTACGTCACTGTTTTAAGATAAAACCGTGTTTGATAGATCCCAAGAACATCCACTAAGTCCGTTTTGATAGACACACGAAACACCTTGTTGAGTGCATCAAAATTTTCCGTCTTAGCTTGCATAAAATGTGATCCATTATTGTTATGAATACTGTTCATTTTCCAGCAGTGGCAACTGAGCATTCAATAAAATTCAGTCAGGAAAACCGGTGGCAAGCAAAATGGGGTGTTTAGAGTATAGATTCCGTCAGAATCTCACTACTACTGACAATTCATTCCCTGACCACTGGGAAATCTCATATTTGTTCTGCTTATTGTCGTATAGAGATCCCTCAGGGCTTTGCTCGGCTGATCCGAATGCGTATAAAAACGAATAAAAAACAAAATTTGACATCAAGCATGTCAACCAGACATCAGCGCTTACGTAGGCAGATCTATGCGGCCGCGTGCACCGTGCATATACAACACATTCATATTCAATTTTGAGGCCTTGGCTGGGCTAACAACCACGAAACAGATACTCCTAGAGTTTCGAACAATGTAGGAATTGCTAACAGACGAGAACAACATCGTCAGTATATTGGGAACATCATGCAAAGTTTTTTCCGCGCCGAGTTTGAGCATTCAGCCAGTCATTAGCTTCCGGGTCGTCCAAAAGTTGTTGATCGCATGTTTTTTTCTATCACCAAGTGTCTGATCCCATTGATGAGGGAATATTAAATGGACTTTCAAAATAAGGCATAAATTTTACTAGTGAAGGTGTTCACCAACCGTTGCTATTTTTGCCCCTAGTCCGAGAGCCACTGACAAAGGTCGCACGATGAAGCAAACTTAAAAAATGTACTGACGAACTGAAAGCAAACTGCTCTGTAGCGAGCCGGATCAAGAAAAGCATTGGTTTGTACAATAAAGCCGACAGTACTTTTGCCGCAAGCTCGTGCGTAGCTTACTGCCGTCATGTTTTTTACTGTACTTGCAAATAAACTGTATTCCACCAAAAATGTACCGGTTTAATGTATATCGCTGACAGACGAATTCTGAAAAATTAGGTTGCTATTGCCAATGCTTAGTGATAAAATCATATTCAAACCAGAATCTAATTTCAGTAACCTCCAGGATAGGGAAAAAGTTTCCACTGGGCTGAAGCCTTTGTTTCAGCCAAACCTACTGGGAGCAAAAAATAACTGAGCTCCTTCGCCCAAGACATGCGAGGCAGATAATTCCTTAATGACTCGTCACAAAACAGTTTAACATAGTAGTTGGCTAAAGCACTGATGCTATTTGGAAAAGCAATTTGACAGTAAAACGACAATTTTGAAATTTGTCACGTTCTATACCCGAGGAGCTCATCGAGAGACATCCAGACTATTAACCACAGATATCAGTTTCCCCTTCACGAATGTTCCACAGCAAGAAGCTCTTCTAGGGCAGTAGATCAGCAGAAACTACAAGTTTGTCTACCACGGAGTAAATGACCAAGGCTGCTATTGTTATTAAATTAGTATTATAAACCTCATTAACTTCGAGTCCGCGTGAACTCATTTATTTGTCTTCTTTGTTGTCGGTCTCGAGCAAAAGACGAGGAACAATTGTGAAATATAAATAATCTCTATTATAACTACTTTGATGACATACCTGTGAGCAATGATACCAGCGAATTCAGTGGAGTTCACTATAATGACCCAAATATATGATGTGGTGAAAAATGAGACTTAATAAACATTCACATTATTTTTCAACGTTTGGCTAATCGAAGGGCTTGTTTTCCGAAATTTTACATAACAAAGACAGTATGCGAACTTGATCAACTTTGTGTCTATGAAATTCAAGATCGGGTACCTGGAACGTATTTACCTAAGCCCATGTTTCAAAGGAATGCAAGTAAATGGTTATCCACGTATGCTTACGGAGGGATGCTCTATGCGAGCGACGGGCAGAATAAACTATTGATATGCTAACACTTGGCATTAGTCAAGGATTGTCATACATAGACAATGAAGCTCATCATCTAAGCAGGAAGCACTACAGTTCTGATTTCAAACTCTCCTACAACGTGGATGATCCGAAAGTTCCTTTTTAGAAAAAAAATAGCTTCTGATTCTATTTGGCAATTCGTGCTGTGTTTACCGTATCTAATATGGATGATCAGCTGTGAGCATGGTCAGAACATGTGAGTTGCTAAGTCATGGAATAGGGAAACAAATTACAATTTGTTTAGACAAAGCAGTTAAAGTCGAATTCACATCAGGTTACTGATTATCTAACATCAAAAAACAGGCAGTTCTTCAGCCTGTAGGAAAACATAGTGGCCATCTACTGCAGACAGAAAACAACGACTGTCCAGCTGTCTAGAATATCCAGCTATAAAGAGTACAAATCTTGATCTTTGTAGGCAAGATAAATTTATTTGCCCTCTGTCTACCTTGGTAACAAACATTTAAGTTAACTGTCTTGGATCCAAAACACATGTCAAACCATTCGTGTAATTCTATCAATTGATGTTCGTTTTCCTAATCCATACAAACAGTCAACGTGAATTTAGTAAGCACTTTATGGAGATTCAGATTAATGATCCTGGAGGTATTGTGAAAAATTATCAATCAGAAATACCAATTACTTTGGCTCCAGCATAAAAACAATGAACCATGTCAAGCAACAATGCTACCGGTCAGTAGGCATCAGTGGATACCGAATCCATGGTTGTCACGTCAACCGAGCAGTTAGAACATGAACGATAGCAACTGCTGACATCAAACATTTCAAATTGTCTGGGTTACTCTCACTACTTCCTAGAATTGAAGTGATCTATGAGTGTACACGTGCACATGTGTGTAGGACAGAATTGTTCTCATCAAAAAGTGATCCGTTAGACTAGGTTTTAAGCATTCACAGATCGGTTAGCGATTAGAACACGCGGATCTGGACAAACAGCTGTCACCAGGCCTTTCAAGCTTGCAGACGTCAGTAACTTCAAAATGTCTAAGCTGATAAAGTTCCACGACTGAATACCGATTATGCACAAATGCGATGGGCATATGAATCATCCGGTGTTTATGTAATCTAAATAATTGCAATGTGCAAATTGCGTGATAAACATAAAACAGTCCATCGCGATGTACCTCATCTGTTAAGTTCTTCCGGTAAAATGCCCTTAGAAACTGCGACATCTTGGGCAGACATCCATCTCTACCGGATCAAAAATGTGTATGTATCCTCCCAAGCTCGAGTCATGAATAACCAATGAAGTGTTTGTAAGAACAAATATAAATCACTCTGGGTTTGATTTGCATTGTCATTGTGGTTTTAAACACGCATTAAACTATATAATAGCAGAAAAGACTAAATAGAGTAACTTTATATCCTCCTGGTATTACTGTTAGTTGGCGCTTCCTAATGCACCCACGTTTCTATCACGCAGGTGACGCTTAATTGTAGGAAATGGAAGTAGCTTCATGACTACTAAGTCCCGGTACACAGGGGGAGTGACGTCGAACCACATTAGGTGCCAACATGCCAGGTTTGGTAACTAAGTAGACAATAGTGAATTGCTGCCCACCGGCGGGTTTTGGATTCCAGACTGTGATTTTCTGGAGCCTCGACTGCTTAGTCGACTTGATCAATGTGGGTTCGTTATAAGGCAAAATTTACATTCGATTCATAGAGAAATTTATTTTAGCAACCTACGTATTACCTCTAACAACTGTTCTCTTTATTATTAACTAATTTAAAACGCAATCTGGCTCTAAACTACATACGTCTAGGATCAGCTTGCCTGTACCCCAGCAGTATGGAAACATCAATGTTTAACGGAAGGAAGGAACATACTTCTTTTGCTGATGCACAAGCCTTGAATATTGAATAGAATAGGAAACTAAACGATTCTTTCTCGTTTTTAGACTCAGACAAAGAAGCTTTGGTAGACGGCAGATCAAAAGAAAGCGTGGGATTATCTCTAGCAACAATTCAGGCAAAAGGTGATCATACAAAGATGCAACCTATGCTTCTGGGTGAAATTCCGAACATACAGGATATTTCTTCAGGCGTCAAATCTGCGCTCGAAAGAGAATTCCCAAGTGAGCTTTATTAGTGACTAAGAAAATCCGTTGAATCACCTGAGAATATTTCAATTCATCCTTGTGCTTCTCTCTTTTATTCTTCCTTAGTTTCAACTCCCAGAGTTAGGAGAGTGGCTAATTTTACCACCAGCATTCATCTGTCATGGTCATTGCTTGACAGAACAATGGCAGCACAGATGGTGCGTTTTGAAGTCGAGTTACGCATGCTGAAATCCATCGCCGATCGCCGGCCTGGGAAATTTAAGCGAAGTGTGAGCACATCAAGGACTGGAACTGTACCGTTTTCCATGGACGAATCGTACTGGACTTTGCCTTCACGCATCGCAAACGCAGGAACCAAAACGGCGATATGCTTGACAGAGGCCAAAGAAATACAGGCCGGCCGGGTGTATTCGTAAGTAGAAACATCTCCAATGTTCCCACTTTTTCGTGTTCTTTATATCTGAGAGATTTTCAAAATTCTATTTATCTTTGGCATCTTATACTCTCCGATTACTATTCAGACGATTAGGTATCAGGCTATGAATAATTTCAATAATGTTACATTTTAATAGCTCACTCAGAATAGACAGTTTTGTTTTGAAAAATTTAAATCGGTGCAGAATCTCAATTATCCTCCCTCAACAATACACATTTCTGGTTTTTATCCCAGATTAATGAATAACCCAAGTTTATTTGCTATAAATAAACGAGGTTAATCTACCAATTTCCCGGCGCTTAGTGTGCTTCAAAGGCTATGGAAAGTTTGCTTTTACTGATTGCACTTGCATGCTCACTTTTCATGGCACTTCCGTATTGTAATAAACCGACTAATTTTAATTCTGTCGACAATTGTTTATCTTAGTGAATAGCCCATACCACGTGCACCCTCACGCCAGAGGAAGCCGAATAAAGCGAGAAAAAAGAATACTAGGTTCTAGCTGGGACGTTAGCTTTAATACTCCCCCTGTTTTCATTGAAACTGGTGCACTATATTTGGTTACAATTTCGGACAAAAGTTACTAGGTATGATGATGATGTTTAAAAGTTTGTGTTGAAGCACGCCCATTGTGAACTCTTATGTCTAAGGTTCGATATGTTTTGTTTGTCTAGTACTTTCTCATTCCCATTACGTTGGCATACTACACAACGTTTTGTTAAGCATGATTCAGCAGCATCAGTTTCCATGATGTTCCGAGGAGGAGGCTGACTTTTAGATGGTAGGCATTTCACCAAACACTTGGATGAGCTCGTCGGCGAGTGTGCCGGGTTTACGTCAGTTGGTGTTGTCACAGTTCTTATCAATTTTAACCTGTTCCTTCTGAAGACCACGAACTCGAAACTGGAGGCTCTGCTTTTTTCGGTTAGTGTTTTGCGACAACGGGAGTGAGTTGCTTGCGGGTGTTTTTACTTTCGGTCTGTGAGCAATCGTAGTGTCAGTCTATTAGACAGGCCGATATGAAGATTTGGATTCTTGACTATGGGCCGATGTGATCTGAGTTTGTTGATTTATTTCCGTGTTTGTTTTATTTAGTTGACTCATCTCTACCTGTGGATTTAGCCACGATCTAATTCCATGTGTCTTAGTTTATTCAGTTAATGATGGCCAGGATTCGAGATATTCTGTTGTTTATCAGTCGGTTTGTTGGCCCGGAATATTATTCTTACCCTGAGCGGCAGTTCGCCAATCGTGGTATTTGCAAACGAACATAGGAGGAGGTAATATCTCCTTGTGGATAGTGTTCTCTCTTCGCTAACTTGTGGTCAAATTTCTCACATGTTTACTCTTGTCGTATTTGCGCCAATCTACGAATTTCGGTATTCTTCTGAAATTCTTTTCTTTTGGGCTTTCAGCTATTTTTTCTGCTCTAATGTAAATATTCTCAGCTTTGTGGTGTTCAGTAAGCTACTGTAAAGTCTTAAATTTCTAGCAGTTTTATGCTTAGATCCGTTTTTAATATATACTGGAATGATCTTTTCGTTTGGATGTGCCTCTTCATACGTTTCTTCGTTCATCCGTTGTTCTGAAATAATTTGAGAAGGTGGTTTCTTGCTGCATTTGCAGCCCCATTTTGTCACAGTAGCTTTTATTCCAGTTGGGCAATGTTTACCTGGGTGAATAGTGCAACGTTCAAGTAGTTCCTCCGCATCTAATTATGGCGGTGGATCCAATGATTTCATATTTTAGGCGTTGATGTTTTTCTTTAGCAAGTTGAAAAATACCCTTTTACTAACATTCTGTAACTCCACGTGGAAACCCGAGTTTTTGCGAATGTTATTTTTGTTTTCTGTTGTTTGTCCAACACAAGCATTCTGTGATAACAGAGAGCATCGTCACCTCTGGCCTAGCATTCTGGCTTGCGGATGGGCTTTGCCGATTACCAATGAAGCCAATGACGTCCCTTTCACTTTATTATATACAGAATCATATTGTTCAGGCACAAATCCAGTAGTTAGCAACCTACTCCTCGTTCTTTGTTCGGCTAATGGTCTTGTGGAAGTCCCTTGCTTACTTTCCTCGCTGAGTATTCATACATGAATAACAATCAAGCCTTCGTCGTACTTAGGCTACCTTCAGAAGTCATCTATCAGTAGAGATCGACTGTTTTGAACTAGCGGACAGTAACCGTGCAAATCAGTAATGGATATGGGTGCAACATCATGTGATGAAGTTCAACAAACCGTCGAGTGGCTTCTCAGTAGCGTAATGGCTAGGGCGTTCGACTCAAAATCGTTCGTCTGGGTTCGCGTCCCAATTCGGGCGCGGTGGATATGCACAGCTTATGATTCCTAACGAGGATGAAAAAGCTGTACAGTGCTTCCATAGTTTCCTAATGGTCATTTGAGCGATGATATCACATGGTGAATTATTTCATAAACAGTAACAACCAAATATTAAACCCGAAACACTTCGGTTTCGATCTCCTGTTGAAGCCACCTCAATGAATTCACTGACGACTGTCATGGACAAACAAGAGTTGAATCTTGCTTTGTTTGGACAGCTGTCCTTTGACCTTTTGGCCTTCACTGAAAAATCACTAGTTCTGTTCTTTGAAAGCATAGTAGTGCATTTTAATATCCATAGTAATAATGCAATTTAACTTACAAGGCAAACGGTGGTTAAGTGGGCGGCACAATTGGGCTTCAGGCTGAAGGTTGGCAGTTCAAGTCTGAGTATCACTGGTTGCTTTCTCATCTGGCATTCATCTTTTTACCAAAAGGATTTTCAAAATTATGAACTTTGACATATTATTATTAAAGGAAGAAATAGTTAAAACGTAGAGTGATAAGACTGACTCCATATCATTTGCTCTCATTGATGATCAAATACCACCTCATCAGTAGATGCATGAATATGGTCGAAAGATCTTGACCCATTGCTGAAATCTGGAATGTTACAGAACCACATATCTTCACGTACATCTGAGGCCCGATCGTATGTCATCAAAATAATGGGGAAGAATGAAATTCACGACCGCGAAAGAAGAAAGACAAAAGAAATTTGCTGAGTTCACCGGGCACGCACCTTCTATCATTCTTCATCTCCTCGTTGTCGGCGATTCATCGGGATCCATGATTCACTTGTAAGCCTACTATCACCCGATTGCCCAAATCGAAATAAAAGTGCACAAGGTAGAGATAACTCAATTAGGGGGACAAGCGAGCGGGTAGCGAGATGCATCTACCGACAAAGTTTACGTCCATCTATGAGGATTGTTTTAAAACATGCATATCGCTGTCGTTAACTCTACCGGCCTTATTGTGTTTTCTTGACTCATGTTCATTCCCACTACTCTTAGTCACATGAAAAAGATCAAAATGACCATTGGCCATTGGCCATTGGTCAATACGGCCGTTTTTTCTATTTGTTACAATCGAACGGTTTACCTAGTTGCGCAAGATGGAGCACATTGACCGATTTTTCGCATTTCTTTGGCACATTTTCTGTTCCCCGGTCTTTATTTCAATCGATGTCACTCTTTCCCTCTGAATGTCTCACGAAAACAAGACCGCTCCTTATTTGTTCCAGAGGGAAGTCGATTGATTGGTTCTCCACCCTACTTCCTGTCCTGTAGTCGTTCAGGCCTGAAGCACATGTGTCACTCATCTGAGTGGAGCCGAGCTCTTCGGACAGTCCTATTTCCCAAACATGATCCGTCCGCATTGTCACATGACTGATGGGAAGGAAACAGTGGTTCAGCACTTTTGGCACCAGCTCTTACCCTTAATTTACAGGGGTACCTTTATTTTCCCTATCACACAACCGTAAGCGATTCCCGGGAATCACAAATCTTTCATTTTCTTGTTCATTTTGAAACAAAATACTTCCAAAGCTGCTTGAACAGCTACAGATTAGCTAGACTAAATACATTACAACTGGGACTAATTGTTACAATGGACTCCCATTTTTTGAATTAAGTGACTTTATAACCTCGAAAGCTCTTTTTTCGTTTCCTTTTCACCGTAACCAGTTTTAATATCGTTCTCTTTACAATCCCTAGGCGACTGTGTTTTCCTTACATCGAAACTGGCCAGTCGATTTCTACTATTAATTTTAAATTAACATCAATCAATCTATTTTGAGGCAATTTTTATGCAAGAACCCACTTGGCTTGAACAAATTAGTACAAAGTCCCTTCTTATGAGGCGTCTTTTATTTCTTATTTTGACTCAGATGTTTTGAACTTTCCCAGGGGTACTTTGCACTCTTTTATCCCTTAATTATTTGCAGCTTGTTCTGTATGTTATCGTACTCGCTACTTCTGGTAGATGCTTCAGACATCTTGTGGTAGCCTAGTATATAATTTCTCGTTTATTATTTTCCAAACCATCCGCGTGTAACGAAGTTCCCCTAACGTCTGTCCCGCTCAACCATCCCTTGACTTTAGAAATTGACCATATGGAATGCGCCTCTCATCTACGATCCATTCTGCTTTCATCCAACATCACTTCCGGGTTCAATTCTATCTGAGTTTGTGGGGCATTTCTTTCCCTTATATTGAGCCCCAGGTAACAATGCGAAGCCTTCCTCCGGCTATTCTTGGTGCTGTTTTCGCCCTGTTCCCGTAGTCCTGTGTAATACTATTAATTTGTCTGTAGTGATTAATTTTTTCATTATCGCTTTAAGCCACTAAAATTTGTGACTATACAATTTCTGCCGTAGTCACATCCACCGGATAGAATGAACCCATTCTAACAGGAGTCCTAGTTACAAAAAGAAAGACTTTCCGGCCTATTGTTGAACCCTTCTTGTTTCATACGCATTTGCTGACCTCTCTTTCTGCGAACTGATGTCGCATACCACAACAGCCAGCTGTTTGCTGCGGTACATTTTGAGTTGATTCCCTTAGTAGAATCATAACGAAAGCGCCGGCTCACTGCTTCTTCCGCGCAAAGCTCTCGCTTTGCAAAAAATGCCAGTAAACCCAATGAAAACCAATTTCGTTGGTAACTCACAACTCACTGAATTTGTTGTGACATGTCAGTTGGTTCGCTTTGATTCATTCGCTCTGGTATAGAGCAAAGTTATCAAAACGAAAGAACCGTCAGTTGGAAAAAGTGAAGAATGTCTCGTGATAATTCCCTCCGCACCCAACAGTAGACGTCCTTAACCGCATTGCACTTGACAGATAGAATCCTTGATCTGTGTTAATGATAGGAGATGGAATGTTTTCAAGAAGTAATTCACTATGTGCTATGATCGCTCACATTACCATTAAGAAACCATGAAAGCACTGTACATTTGTTTCACTCTTGTTGAGAATCCTCAGCAATACATATCCACCGTGCCTGAACTGGGATGCGAACCCGGGACGAACAATTCTGAGTCGAACACACGTGGCCGTGCAAATCAGTGACGGATAGGTGCGACATGACCATGAAGTGAAGTTCAACAAACCGTTCAGAGCTTGCCCGGTAGCGTAATGGCTAAGGCGTTTAACTCAAAATCGTTCTTCCCAGGTTCGCTTCATAGTTCGAGTGCGGTCCGTATGCACTGCTAATCATTCCTAACAAGGATGAAACAGCTGTACAGTACTTCCATGGTTTCTTAATGATCATTTGAGCGATGATATCACATGGTGAATTATTTCCTGAAAACAATCAAATGCTTAAAGATATAAAAAATCGTTTTTTTCTGTGGCCACTTTTCCCCAGGTGGCCAGGTTAGGTGATTAGTAGATGGTTCATTCAGTTTGTTACTGATTTCAAATGTCTCTGTTTTCCGTTGATCAATTTTTCTGCTGGAGTTTCAGAAAGGTAAATCCGAGGTTTAAGTTTTGAGCAACCTAACTCTTCGTAGTCCGTAGGACTTCATTCCTCATCTTTTTTCATGTCCTATCGGTGTTCCTCTCCCCTTTTTCTTCAGGCCACACCCGTGATTATTGCCGATACTTTCGACCCACATGCCAAGCTAAATGATCAGAACCTAATAGAGATCAAAAACATGATCTATGGAGAGCATGGGTTTCGGAACTCAAAATAAAATCAACAACCACATTAAACTGAGGTTCCCCACCTAACGTATCCTAGACGATTGATTGCTCTTCCCAGACACCAATTCCCTTACCGGAACTTATAAATGACCATGTAGTTTGTGCTTTTTGATCGACGGTGGTCAAGTTGACTGGGCATCTGGTACCCAGAAAGGCAGAGGCTTGCATCCTACACACCCTGGTCGCGTTGGTGACAGTTGACAACTCGTCGTCTCTCGGTCGATTTGCCCTTGTTCTGATGAGACCTCATAGGCTTCTAAGTCACTCCAAGTTCCACCATAATGGTTTCTGTTCCCTGTTTGCGTAAACTGAACCCTAACGGCTGCATGATACTCCCACCATACTACGCTCATGTTTCAAGCATGTCATACAAAATGATGCTCGAAACTGCCAAAATTTTAGGTAGCCCTAGAAAACCCTAAAAACGTCGACCCACAAACAATTTGGATCAGTTTTATTACTTTGTTTGCCGCACTGTTGTTGACTTTGACAGTTTTAACCGGAGGTTAAGGCCCAAATTTGTTTATTACAGTGATATAATTGATTCCCGTTTGAGGTAAGTAGATGTGATTTACACCTCCCATGGCAGTATTGACATCCAGTTCGTCGGCAAGCTCCCATTGTCCAAATAGTTAAGCTTTGTATCTCATGTACGGAGAAATGATCTGCAACGGAAGTTGACCACCGTAAACGGATTGCTTGTGGTCATGAAATACAAGCCATAGACAGATGCTATATCGATTATTTTTGGGGGAACAGCCATTAGCAGCCAGTCCAAAAAGCCTGCTGGCTAAGGTTTTGGACATATACTTATTTTTCTTGAGGTTGTGATCGGATTGTGTTATATTAGTTGTATTCCTAACGGAGGTGAAACCACTGTAACATGGTTCCCCAATTTCACAAACGTAAATTTGACCATTGAAAATATTCATTGCCGAACCGTCTTACATGGTCCCTCGATACTTATTTAGTTTTCATATATTTAGCATTTTACGACGTTGTAGGTTCCGTAACAGTTAGTTTGTTCACTTTATTAAGCGACATAGCATATTGTTACCGATAAACAAAAATTATTATAGTCTCTCCGTTTCCTCACGCGCAGTGAGACACAAATCTATCTTTTTGCCTCAATCATTCTAGCTGCTAGTAGGCAAACCGTACCCTCTTCGGCTGTTCCCGTAGCGGGCTTAAATATTTGACGATTGTTAAAATAGCCAGGTTATTTTCTGCACCCAACTGCTTTTAATTTCCTTTCATTCAAATTATTCCACTAATTTCAAGCTCATCATAATTTTCGGTCTACTTTTGTCTACCAATCGCTTTCTTTGTACTCTTCCAATCTCTTTTATCCGAAATCAGTACGTGTCAAAATGTTTTCCCATCCAACACTGTGGTATCATTCCACACTAACATTCCATTGACAATTACCATAGATTCGGTGGACAGATTTTCCTGAAATTTTTTCTTCGTTTCTCGGATTGTGTAAGCTAAAGAAGCCTTATATTTCTGTTACATTCTTTCACATTGGTTTTATCGTCCTTTCGCGATTGTTACAAGTATACAAACGCAGGTTGATAGATCTTTGAACTAACTTAGTCACTGCAGCTACTTTACCAAAGATTATACTAACGACGATGTCTAGTAGGCAAAGCGACAAATTTAATCTCTAGTTGGATCAATAACAAGTTCCGGCTGCAATCTTTAAAAAATATCTTCCAAAACTGTTCTTGATGTTTTTTATTCTTCTTCGCACCACAAACTCGACATCTCGCATCTCGCCGTACGGAATTGGCCTTATATCACAGCTTGCTTGATTCCTCGTTTCATGCAACAAAACAAATACTAATCTCAGCATTTACCTCGGTCGACAAATCCATGAAGATTATAGCCTGGTTAGAATTTTTCATTTTCAAGTTCATAATCACAACCTAGCCTCAAGCAAATCGTTTCCGCATCAATAAAATTCTACAGAATGCGTATTCTAATGCATAAAATGATCATGACACCGGACTGCCTTGATCTGGTGAAGCAGCTGCACGTGACTCAATTTCCTTAATGATTTCATTGTTTGCACTGAACAATGCGAATCTTATCATCAGTTAATAGGGATTATCTTATGCATTAATAACATCAATACGCATGTGACTCCGCCCCAGGGATTCGTGGCTGCCTACACCAAGTAGATAGATATACGTCTATGTGCCAACCAAAAACAGGGAGAATTACTAATCACCTACTGACGGATAATCTACCTTGTGTGACATGCCCATACAAACACCACTGTTCCCAAATGACCCACCATTTGTTAATCACTAGCTAACTTATGGAGGACGCTTTCTAGGAATCAGTGAAATAAAAAATTATTAGAGTGGAATAAACATGCATCATCTCCACTTACCTATCAATAAACCCAGAACTGTTCGCAGAATACTGTACCATCAAATTAATCTTATTTGGACCTTTTACTAATTTTTTAAACGGATGATAGTGGACAAATTGGCAGTCACTATAAAAATACTTACTGGTCGAAAAACAGACCAGTTAAAAGGTGAACTGAACCGTTGCATTTGCAGACTCCGTCCAAAATCAATATGTCCTTTTCTTGTCTGAGGAGTTAGTGATGTTTCAGTGAATTGAGGTAAGGAAAAAACCACTCAAAAAATAACGGCTATGACCCGAAATGGAGCAGAAAAAGAGTGCACTTAGCAGGACGAACCGGTTCACTTTAATTTTATTGTACCATTCAATCAATTCACTGATGGACATTTTCACTCGCTTCTTCTTATAAATGTCATCACTAAGCTGGATCTCAATCAGCCTGAATGCTTACGATTGTTCAGATCGGCTGTCGTCAAATTTCATTCGTTTATCGACCAGTTACTTTATAATCCAGTCAAATGAAAGCACAGAAATTTCGCTTTTCTTTTCCCAGTGTTCGGATTGTTGGAATCGTCAGACCCGAAGATCAAATGGAACTTACCTCAGAAATTGCAGTCAAAAGCCCTTGGTCGGAGCGAATCAGTTTTGAGAATCTCGTAAATTTACAGCCGACAATAACAACCCTTCAGCCTGTTGTAAGTGATTTTTGATTTGCTGGCGTAAATAATATTGACCATTGAATAGTTCCGCATAAACGACAACACATACACATGGGAAAACGGAAAGCCAACTCTGGAAATTAGCTACAAATTTTACTGTTTTCGAAAAAATTGTCGATGCTGCCACTAGTTATTTATATCTTGAATTTGGACAAAATGATTACAAATGAAATCTCACTGAGATAACAAAAATGGCTGCCTTGAAATGTTTTTGCTCATAGCTTGCTTTTTGATAGAGTCCTGCATTCGGTCATCGTAGTAGAAAAAATTCAGTCTCTTACTACTAGCATGTAGCAAGTAATCAAGATATGTAGGCCATATCCAAAGCCCTCGTCGTACTTAGGCTACCTGCAGAAGTCATCTATCAGTAGAGATCGACTGTTTTGAACTAGCGGACAGTAACCGTGCAAATCAGTAATGGATATGGGTGCAACATCATGTGATGAAGTTCAACAAACCGTCGAGTAGCTTCTCAGTAGCGTAACGGCTAGGGCGTTCGACTCAAAATCGTTCGTCTGGGTTCGCGTCCCAATTCGGGCGCGGTGGATATGCACAGCTTATGATTCCTAACGAGGATGAAAAAGCTGTACAGTGCTTCCATAGTTTCCTAATGGTCATTTGAGCGGTGATATCACATGGTGAATTAATTCATGAAAACATTCAATTTCCTACTACTAACATATTCCATACCATAAGTATTAGTTACGTAGTTTGTGTTTGCGTTGGGAGCAGTACCAAAATTATGGTGTAAATCAAAACCCGCTCCGAAGAAAACCTCGAAACCCAGCATTTTTAAGTGATCTACAAAAATCATTCAAGTGATTTTTTTCGTGGTTCATTAACCAACACTAACTGCATTATCTGATAATACACAAAGGTTAAAATTTAGCGTCCGAGTAGACAAAACAAGACGGCGTTTTACGATTCAAAACGGCCAAGCATTTGCGAATTTCTGCCAAAACCAAGTGAGATTAATTTGGTCGAAATTCGCGGAAGCCTGTAGTCTGCATTCAAATTTTAATAATTGAATCATAATTTTATCATACCACGTTATACGAGACAGGTTATCCGTCGAGGCATCAAAAGCAATAGCTCACTCACACTATGCTGGGCTTAGGAAGAAAGTAATTTTCCCAATACCCATTCCCAGTCCACTGCTTGCAATTAGGCAAACGACAAAATTGTAAGCGCTACTGCATATTTGGTTTCGTTCACAAGATTCACAAGAACATGGAGCTATCCGGAGTCTAAAATTGAATTTAGAACAAAAGGGTCCATTTCCCAATTTGCTAAAAAGTTCGAAATACTGAAGCACAATTTCTTATATGGGTCTGCCCATAAAATAACATATAACAGTCAGTTAGATCACTTATTAATTGCATTTTTAGTCCGAGATTTTGGATTCACCTGAGAGAATGAAATTCTCTATCTGTCTGAAGTTTAATAAATTCTTGCGAGTTCTTTCCGAGAATTATGACCCTTAATTACACGGACAGCTACACGCACGCATACATTGGTGAACAACACCAGTTGTCCGTGTACGAAACAAGGAGTTCACGATGTCTAACTATTTTTACCATCATCTTGTTTCCCGCATCCTTTCCAGCCTCCTTCTCACGCACGATGCTTGTCCCATTTATATTCCCCCTGTTCGTCTCATTACACAGGGTTATTTAAAAAATGAATATAAAGTATTTTAGGCGACGAAGATGTGCCTAGGTAACTAACGATTAGTAGGAACTGATTCATCAGTGACATTCGGACTGAATGGTCGCAGCTATTTTGGTCATTTCAGACATGGATCACACACCGAAACACTTTGTCGTCATCAAAGAGATGGTTTCGAACAGTCCGTCGATTTTCTCGACATCCGTAGCACAATTATCATGTGTTAATCACGTCCATTAATCAATTTCTTTTGGAACAGAATGATTTTCTCAATTTCGTACAGCGTATCTCCTGGTAGACTTTTCTAACACAAGGCGTCAGCATTTGTTAACCATCTGTGGATTTTGAAATTTTCTTCCTCATTCTTATCACCTTTCCAGAATCGGACACGGTTAAAATTGGAATGGACTTTACCACCCACATCCACGTGGGATTTCCCGGTTCAGGTGTCCGACAGGGCAATTTACGTGCACTTCCAAGCTCTGATCACACCAATTGTGCTAACGGAAAATTCCTCCCACCCGCAAAAGTCTCGTTGGAAAAGTTGTCACCAAGAGCAGGAGGGAAGTTCGGTTCAGTATTTGGAGAAACAATCATTTCTGGGCTCATGGCATTTGAATGCAGATATGCGAAATCTGAGACCTTTCCGGTCAACACTTGGTGAATTAGAACCAAATAGCACGTATGCGGTAAGTTCCTTGGCACAGCGCACCATCAGGTTTCTCAAACACCTTTAGTACAGAAAGTTTACAAGAAATACGCTGTTCATTGACAAATTGTCGGATGCAAAAATGAAGAATAAAAACGCAAAAGAAATTTATTGTGTCCCATTTAGTCGGAATTTTGTTTAGTCGTTTTAACTCTCTTTTAAGCATGTCAACGATCAGGTTATGGTTGTTGCTATTTCCCCATAAGTCGTCAGTTTGCTACGGGCTGGCGGTTTTTGAGTGCGAAAACTATAGCAGGATTTGCCCCTACTCTCCAATAACGCTTGCTTCATCTTGATGCTATCAATAATGTCAGTGATATTATTACCCGGAACAGGGAATTGCAAGTAATAAATTTCAGTGGATAACTGAGGATAATAATCATCACACCAGACTCTGAATTGGTCCCACGGGCTTTTTAGCTGTGGCTACATAAACCGGCACTAATCATCACACGAACATTGCAATAAACCGTCGTTGCATTGAAAGTTCTAGAAGTTGCGGCGATCATCATCACCATCATTTTCTACAAAGTTAATCTTCTTGATTGTCATTGCTTTGGAGATTACACCAAAGGATTGCCAGTTGAACGACTGAATAACATGCTTCCGTAACCTACCGGAGGTTGTTGGATTTTCATTAGATTCACATGACCCGTTAACCAGTAGACGATGTCAGGTGAAGACCTTCAGTGACAATCGCAGATTTTTAACGAGAATTCATGAGTTGGTATTTATTAGTAGTAAAATATATATCTTTAAGAAAGCATTCACCATGTGATGTCAATGCTAAACTCACCATTAGGAAACCCTTGAAACTCTGTCCAAGGATGTACAGTGCTTTCATGGTTTCTTAGTGGTAAGTTGAGCGTTGATATCACATGGTGAATAATTTCATGTATTCTTGCAATATTTTTGGTCAACCACTTACTGAATTCAATTAGCCGGCTTGATTGCAAATACCCAAGCTTATTTATTGTCAGCAGCTCAGCATTATCATTCGGTCACGCTCCCCTCAACATTGCACGCGATGCCTGTACCCAGAAACAACAAGATGACAGGTTCATCTCGTTTTGAACACGATAGCACAAACAGAGTTTGAAAACAGTCCTTAATAAATTCAATCTATCGTAACTAACTCCTTTATGTAAATCTTTTACTACAAATGTGGAGTAGGTTGCACTTACATATTTTATGCAGTATTTTATTCTTCTGCTCCCGATCGTGGCAATAAACTAATGCCTGGTCCAGAGCTGAAAACCATTTCGGTACTGACAGCAGATCGCTCCGGTCGAACGGTCAGTCCACTAAGAACAGCACTGATGATTAGGTGTGCAATTTTGTGCAGTAAGCACTGAGGAGCCTCCATTAAAATTACCACTATCCTGCCGATGAAATGTGAAAGCAACAGAATATATTTCCTCGATTTTGTTTAAGTTTCATTATTGTCCTATGTGTTTTTTCTAACTTTACGCATCTTGTAGAGGAAACGCGCAACGTAGTTTGCTCTAATCTAGAAGAGTTGCGGAATGTATGCTGGATAGGTGCGATTAAGCAGATTTTCAGTGTTCGTACGTTATTCTTGCTTACAAGACGGTTTGCTGCTCGAAATGTGATTCTTCGGTTGACATCGCACGAAATTTCAAACCAAGCTTTAAAGTCTCTTCTCCATTAACTACATGGTTGATTCGATATTCGACCTACCGTACTCACGTAATTTCACTTTTCAAAAGGATTATACTAGGTTGGGAGATTGGTTTATAGCTGTTGCCTACCTGTAAACAACCCTAAGTGCAACGATATGTTCACCTCTGTTATAAATGCAACCAATTACCAGATTTTTAAGTTTCTTGGAAGTTGATGTAAATCTAAAGAGAGAATAGTATGATCATCCATACCTAATCAAATTCATGACTGTGGAAATGGGTCACAATTTTACCTGGTTTAGATATGAGTGCCACGTATTCATAGAAGTCAAATGTTCAGTATCCCGATTTCTTTACAATTTGCACTTCCTAAAAGGTATCCTGCTCCTGCTTGTTTTATCTTCATAGATAAAACTCTGTTGGGTATGAGCTTTCGTCATCATTGTTCCCGGTCTGTTGTCTGATGGACTTAATTCTGTTTTGTTTTAAAGCATTCAGGTCCTGGTCGTTTAG
This sequence comes from Fasciolopsis buskii, assembly GCA_008360955.1. NCBI lineage: Eukaryota > Metazoa > Platyhelminthes > Trematoda > Plagiorchiida > Fasciolidae > Fasciolopsis > Fasciolopsis buskii. The sequence goes on along the minus strand of LUCM01001935.1, from coordinate 338,354 downwards.
CTCTGCCTTGAACCGACAGCAATTGACTCCGTTCATTTGGTTTTTGCTTGGCAAACCTGTTCGTAAGGTTCCTCCAGAATTGTTTGCCGATTCGATCTATCTCATAAATCCATATCCTTTTACTCTTCCACAATTAATCTTCAGGCTAATTCGGTTTGCACATAACTTTAATAACTTAACCCTAATTCTAGTATTTTCTTTTTTTTTAAGTGTGTAGCTTGGCGAGCAAAATACTAATAACCTTTGGCAGATGCACAATTTATACTTTCTCTATCTAAATAAACAAACGCCACATCACACGCATGAGTTTCCATTAAAATGAGAACACGAATCGTTGTTTGGTTGTGGCGTGCTGCTTCGCCAACCTGATTCAATAAACAAAATGTCGAGTTAGCTCTAACTGAAACGTGGACAGATTCTTCTGGCCAGTTCTGATCGATCGAACTTTCGAAGAAAAGATAAACCTTCTAGTATTTCCCTTCCCCTGAGTAACCTACACCTCGAGAAATGAGAACGGTGTTGTCCAAAAAGTAGCTTGTTAACCCGATATCAACAACGCTGACGCGATATGCTCGGTCAATCTGATTTTTACACACAAGCTCTGAAGAACTGCTACTTTCAAAGATTTATCGTGAAGTCAGAGGTCAGAAACCACTCAGAAATCAAAGTTCTTCACGATTTGTGAATGATGTACGCGTGCAAACCATATATCTGATATTTCATCTTTAGAAAGAGAGAGCTCAGTTGACATCCGTGTTCGCATCGCTCTCAAATTTTGCATTTTATCAACGAGCACCATGTTTAAACTGACCGAACATCATAGTACTGTGCAAAATCAATAATATTTTATCTGAATCCAGTTACAAATAAATGTCTGCTTTATGCTTGCAAACAATAAAGTCCAAATTTCCGGTAGCTGGTAAATCTGATTTTCGTTTTAAATAGACGGATGCCTACCAACAAGTAAGAAAAATTAGGACTGAACTTGTAACTTTTTTCTCGCTATCAGCCAAATCGCATTTATCATCGTCAGTGAAAGGTACTTTATTGTCGTGTTCCATTCCAGCAGAATGTTGGTTTTTTCTTTTCCTCTTGTTGTTCGCAGAATCAGTTGTATCATCCCAGATAACTGAAACGGGGAATTACCGAGACGGTTGACACTGTCCGCATACAGCAGGAAAAACCATTTCGGTCTTCTGGGCGACAATGTTCCCTTAGTTCCGCCGGTCTGTCGCTAGAACGATGCCTTGTAGTAGTTCACCAACAGCTGTGCCATTTCCTAGAAATAACCGAAAACAACACTGGACAAAAATGCATAACACGCATTTTTGACTGTCCGACTGACCGTCTTGTCCGAGATTTCGATAGATGCTTTCAAAAAATCAGCCTTAGATACTGACACCGTTGGTGAATTCAAGTACAAATGCGAATCTATGTTAACTGAAGAGATTCCTTTAAAAGTAGTCGAATGCTGCATAACCTTCTGTACCTACAAGTTTTTTCCCACACAGTCAGCCCATCTATGGGTTGGTTTAGCATAAAGGCAATTCTTTCGGGATTTTTGCCGGTAAATTATCACGCACGCTGTGCAAACTACTGACATGCACGGTTCTCTTTGACTGGTCAGTTTCCTACCCGACAGCTTTGGCATATTAGACAAAATATTCAGCACTGTTTCTAAGTAAGCGGAAGCCCTCTGAATTCTAGCGTTTTGTTGGAAAACAAACTAAAACAAAGTAAATTTTAGATTTTAGTTGGGTCATTCGATCTTTGGGATGGAACGCAAAAATCTTTTCCTAAATTGCGTTTTCGAATTTGATCCAATAACCAACGTGTCAATTGCCTGTACTGTGAATGAAATTGGTTATGGTTCGTTTACCACCAAACTACGCCCAAGCCTCCTTTGAACTGCACTAGATTCGTGTAATTTTCTCTTAGTTCCATCTTTTTGTATCAGAAATCCTCAGGTCTGTAAAGGCAATACATAAATCAATTTCCGAATAATCCCACATATCACACTGAGAAGCAACACAGTAAGACGAACAAGCACGCTTTCAGTTATTCGTAATCGTACTAATACATAAGACTAAATATTATTAAATATCATATTTAATGTTATCTATTTGAATGATTACGAATAAATCAGCTTCTTTGAAAAAATGACTGGTATTTACCGAAATTTCCGATTCTGCTGGACTTCTTGGCACAGTTTTGGCAAGGAGGCTTTTTCATAATACGAACCCCCTCCCCCACGAAAGCACCCAGTCGTATGAAATTTCGGTTCCTGGTTTATTTTCACTAAATTCATCTGGCTGCCCATGGTTGGAACTAGAGATTTATTAGAGGAAGTACTCAACTATTATAAGTTTGCGTAACGTCGGACACAATACAATGCATTCATGTGTTACAAGTAGGAGCAGTCGAGCTGAATTATCCTCACCGTTCTGAAAATATAGTGCATTTTCAAGCCAGTACAATGATATAGACAATCTCTGAACAGAACTGTTACCGTACAGAAAACCAGAAAAAGAGAATAACTGTTTGTTGAATATCCCTTCAAATTAAAAATGATTGGCTCGGGGATGATATACTGGCCAGTGCTCAATGCTTCTGAATTAATAAGGGGCACTACACTTGAAACTTAGCAAAAGGATTACTCATATCCCCTGATTGAAGTCAACAATAGATTTGGTCTTTGTTTCTAGATATTATTTAATGGAATTCCTGATGAAACGGTTGACCTAGGGGTGAAGTAGTCCACCGAAATACACGGTAGATTTTAAGGAAACACGGGCCAACTCTTTTGAGCTTATTCACATTCAAGTTTATCCAACTGTGAATTAAATATGATTAGTCATTTTTTTATTCCACAGTGCTCACTCTGCCCATGTTGAAGTTGATTTCAACTTTTAGGATAGAACAATCCATTCGTGTTTTCTGATGACTTCTGACATTCCGGTCGCAAGCACATATGCCTAACCTAGCCACACGGTAAATAAAAGTAACCGAGTTTTAGCATATTTTCACCGGCCAAAAGAAGTTTAGGAAATTTTCCTCCCATTCTCGTTTAAACGCTTATCATTGACAAATTAACTTCGCTAAGGTAATCTGGAGGGATATGAATAATTCTATCAGTGCCGAATTCGCATTCGCCCGGTTGCAACCTAGTTCCTCGGTCCCTAACATTGAAACAAAAGGTTGACAAGGGGACCGGTAGTATCGCTGAGCACGTCACATCAGGGGGAAACGACTAAGAAATTAGATCAATTTCACTTTCAGTGAAAGAGCTAAAATGAGACAAAAAAGTAGTTGGTGACGTAGATGGCCAACAACAAGATAGATGCTTCTGTTTGTCCCCACAATCATTTAAAAACGTTCTCCATACCAAATTACCTGAACGTTCAAAGTGAGCCATTTGATTCAAACTAAATACCAGAATTTCTCCTGAGCTAACTTTTGTTGAACTACTCACTAATGATTAATTCTAGCTCCGGCTAATTATTCACCGCAAGAACCACTATTGTTCATTCTAGCATCTTCCTTGTCGGGCTATGAAAGGCGATCTGACAGACCACAGCTATTGGTCACCGAACTTGAACTAGCTGTCGCTATTAGCTCATCCTGTCTCCTTTTCAGATTGCAATTTATGGACTACTGAGTCTGTCGGAACGACATCGTGCGGACCCGGATTCGTCTGGTTGGTACACACTTCTCAGTGCCGAAGCGATTGAACAAACTCTGAGTGTTGACCAAGTGGAAGTGGAAACGTCGTTAGATCGTGCAGACAAGGATGTTATTGTGAGTTGAAAATCAATAAAGTGAATGAAATTGTTAGGAATGCACAGTTTCAACAATTTTTCAGAAATACCAGAGTAGATTTTACTATCCAAACGTGACCAAAGTGGGCTAACTTGTGAGATTCTGTTGGGTATAAGTTAAAAACACCCCTTTCTTAGTAGTTATCTGATGCACGGAAATGTAAAACATCCCAAGTGGAGGATGATGACCCATTTACCTCATGCGTCTGTGGTCGGCCACAGACTTCTAAGGAAATCTGCTTCAAGTTGTCACTAAATGAGTAAAGTTAACTGGTAACGGAAAATAGGTAAAACAATCGTATGATTGGTTCAAGGACTGTCTGATAGAGAAAGTTAATTATTTTGTGAACAATTTTGAATGCGCTTTTAGCTCCATTACAGTTATCACAATCTGCAAAATCCAATACTGGAAAAAAACATGTTGAAATTGCAAATGGAATACCTAGCAGACTAAATTAATTTGTTTCAGACATTTGAGTTCTTCTAAGTGTATCTGATTAATCAAATACACTGGCTGACAGGAAAATGGTTTCCGAGTTCTGTGAACAACTTCAGAGTTTGTGGCAGCTTTCATCTAGCTCATGATTTATTTCTTGCTTGTAAGTCAGGCTGAGGGTTTTGTACACTGGTCAGAATATTCCAATCAAGAAAAACGGACTACTTCACCAACTTTGGGTTCTGGAATAGATGTTGGAACCGTGAAGGATGTGGTTTTTGATTAAACAATAATTAACAAGCACTAATGAGGGTCAATCTCTACAAGAAAAGAATTAAAGTTCAACTTTTCTGCTATCGTCAGAATCCTATTCAGCTAGATCGGCTATTCTCGCATGCACAATCTCTCTCTCTCTCAGCTCATTAATACAGCACTGACTCAGTCTTAATAGCTCAAGTTCTGGTACATTTTTGTTTCAAAGTTCAACACTTAGCCAGTTTTATAGTCAATGTTTGAAACAGAAAAAATTTATTGGCAGATTTAAGCTTGATAATAGCTTCATAAATAGCTGATCTATAGTGAGCATTTCCAGTTTCATTATGATCAAAGGTTATCACATGGGAGATCTGTTGATACCGAGAAGTAAATAAAGTGTTCCTTCCGCAAGATCATTCTACCGGATTCCGACTGTTGCCCATGTTATCGCCCCAAAAGTCCAGAGCTCAGAAAAATAAAGTGATGGAGAATGGAACTGATTACTAATCATCATATCTGCGTCATGCATAAAAATCATTTTGATTGCTGCAAACGCAACTGCGAATTCCAGCTGAGCTGAAATGTATTCCAAGAAATAACCAAGTAACGCCTACTAAGGACAAGCCACTAATCAAATCGTTAACCTTCCTCTTTCAGAAGCCTGAAGGTCCCAATACTGTGGAAATTCCGAATAAAAAGGAGGCCAACAGCAGTAAATCCTCCACGGAGCAAGAAAGTCATATTCTGGTGGTGATTTTGGGGTCCCTGGCTGGTGTTCTTCTGGTTATCTCATTAGCTCTGATCGGTTTGTGCATTTGGTACCATTTGAGGACAAAACGTTTGGTTTACCAAGGTACGTCAAACGAGTGTAACCTTCTCAGACAAAGCGTGAATCACAGTATAACACACGAGAAGAACAATGGAGCAAATTTCCAGTGACATAAACCTAATGCAGAAAAATGCTCATTGCTCACCTGATGTCAGTGAATGTACTTAGACATTATTTAGAACTTTTGAAAAACTTCTTTTGTACCTTTAACCTCCACTAGATCAACCAGTCGTGGGTTAACTTTTCAGATGTTATTTTTCTATGCTGAAGTTCCTCTGATACACAAAGTTGTCCCATCAAATACAGAACGTTGAGGCAAGTAAATTTCATAGGAAATGCGAAAAAGTCAGCTTTTCCAATCGTATGGCTACAGTTTCTTTCAGTTTTAGGATTGTGAGTATCGTGATGCATTTATTCAATACTTAAAATGCTATTGTGTTGAAACACAAAATTTGCATGGAATGAAATACACGAACTATCATTGGCCGCGCTTGTGCCTGAGGGACTTTCACATTTCAGTCGATCATCCTGTTCCTATTTTGGACATTATGGTGAGAAACATTTGTCGAAACAGTTTGTTTGAATGGATCATCTGAATAACTTTGCGATGATGGGCATTCTCGGAGAGCCAGTGATTAAGTCTGCGCTCATGAAACATCATTCTGATTCCCAGTTTCAACTAAATATTTGTCTGAGTAGTTCGCAAGCCTCCAGTAAATTAATGAAAAAGCTGGTGAGCAATAGAATATTTTAGAGGAATGGGCAGCACTATGAATCGATGTTAAACCAACCAAGTCGGAGGGTATAAATGCACCAGCACCACAAGCACTCTGGAAAATCAGCCTCTGCGATAAGTTTAATTTGCGATGTCATATTGTGAACAAAAAATACAAGGGTTTTCCTTTCTTCAAGACCTCATGCATCTTGTTTGATCCAGACGACTTATTTGTGTACCTGGTTTATAAAATATACCATAAGTGGATAGCCTATCAGTGGTATCATTCCAGTGTGAATTGGCCTTCAGCGATTATGACTGCGTTGGATGGAAATAGACTGTCATTTCTCTGGAATTTTCATGTCTACTTTGACTACTCATGAGTACAAAAGAATATACCGGATATTTTGTCAACCACTTTCAAAATACACCTCGATCTGCGACGCAGATAAATTTGGATAAAAGCCGCTTCATGCTGAGCACCATACTCCAGTAACGCTTGCGAGAACATTATTGCAGACATTCCAAAGACCGTGATTCAGAATTAGAAAACGCAGCAATTATTTGAAGCACTTTCAGTGGCCAGCGGGGTTTCGATTTGGCTTGACAGTTACATCACTAATGCTTTACGCAAGCAAAGTAAAATAATGAACCTTTTATTCATTTTCCTTTACGTGCTTTCCGCATTTCCCTCAGCAACTTAACAAACAGACTATAATGGCTTATTTTCCCAAGAAGATTGAACTTTACCTCCTCATAAGGAAGAACAAAAAGGAAGTCAGATGTTTAGTTAAACGGTGATGCCGAATTTCCCCAGCTTCAGTTAAAACTATTGGGCGTTTACAGGTAGTATCAACTGGCCTCTTTACCAACACATAAATCCTGGACAAAATGATCACCTGATGCGTCACAAATGAGTAAAGGAAAACAAATTAAGATCCAGGGCAACGAAGGTTACTTGGTTGATAGCTTATTCTGGGTGCAGCCAGCGAATAAGTGGACCAATTTTCGGGAGTCTGAACAAAATTCGCAGGATTCACCCCATTAAAATTTGTCGATGATTTGTGATCCTGCGAAAATTACTAAGTTGAATCATCACACTTGGCGGAAACACCGGTGGCAAAAGAACCCAGCAAAAAAACATTAGTTAGTTAGTATTAATTACTATTCTTGGGAAATATCTAGGAAATAGCTAGAAATAACGAAGAGTTGAGGTGCAGGTTGCAGCGCACAGCAAAGTTTGCAAAATCCCGAGCTCGGTTAACTTGGTTTGAGAGGGTGATTCAGGGGTCAAGAATTGCATCAGCCGCCTTGATCTCGCTGAGAACTGTCAGCCGGTGGTGTCAAATTAGACATGAGCAATCATTCATCTCAGCTTTTGACCACCGTTTGATGCACGATGACAACGCCCTATTGACGAGTTCTAACAAGACAGATAGGAAATTTGTGTAGTATAACCCCTTGAATTTTTCATGGTGAAACGGGCTATGACATAGCTTTCCAAACGAAATCCAAGGTAGCCACATGAATGGATCGACACTGTTATACACCGTTCTTTTCCAAAATTAACTAAGCCGATTGCCGAATCAAGGGAAGCCACAAATATCTATGCGACATACCGACTGATCACTTACGTTAACTTGGTCTATGTTTGAATTCGGTGGTTTCACTTGAATTTCCAATGAAATTAAAAGGATTACAAAGACCGTACTTAAGTCCTTTGAAGATGAAAGGTCTAGATTTCTCACACTTGAACCGATAAACTTCTGCGCATCATGGGTTCAAAATCAAAGTCAGAACTAGTTATGGTTTGATTCAACTTCACAAACGGCACAGAAATAGCTAACTGTCCAAGTTTGCCGATTATAATTGCACCCACTAAATTTCATACATGTTTTACATCCTGTATGATAAACTCTTGATCGTGTGGAAACAGCGGTATTTGAGCCCTAATAAGCAGCTACTTCCACACGCAGTTGTCCAGTTAGAATCCGGAAAGAAACCACATTGTTTTTTTGAATGGAGTCATTTCCACGATGTCAATTAAAATTCAGCTCGTTCACAAAACTTCCACCCCTATTTTTTGTCGTCTTTGACGTTTCCTATTATGGTTGGCTGTCCGGACTAATGGTTAGGCTATGAATGAATGTTCAAAGGTGTTCAGGCAGTAGCAAACAGCGGTTCTCACTAACGCGCTGCGTGGTCCAGTACAGAAATTAGCTACAGTCGTTTAACTTGAAATCACAAACCCGGAAGTGTTTTGACCATTTTACATCAGCCCACCAAATTTCTTCATGTCTACTTCCAACTGTTCCATTTCCGGATCAACGGCAACAGTACTGAACAAATGTTTCTAACTTTCTTGTCTGTTCAGAAATCGGATTGCTATTTCTCGTTAAGACGAACCAGACTGATTAGTTGCGTTGGCGGATAGAATAAAGCCTACTCAGTGATGACATCAGCTTGGTTGTAGGCGAAAAGTGTGACATCGAAGGGTAAAACACAAATATGAGAACTTTATGAAAATATTACTGCATGCCGTTACCGCGGCCTTGACGATAACAATGACCAAGACATTACGATGCGTATCATGTCATAGATAATAATGGACAAGCAATTCATCTAAATTACTCTTTTCTGGAAGAATGAGGCTAAGAATTTTTCATATTTGTTGAAGAAGTTGAAATTTTGAAGAAATTATGCAAAACAAATTGAATCACCACCTAATGAACAGCAATAGTAATTAGTTATCGATTATAGCCTTAAACAGGTATATCTTGAGTCCCAGCTTTGTCACACCTAAACAATTTCCTTTTCGGTAACCGTAACGTGTTCCTGCATCCCTCCCGGAAATTTTGTATATCACACCATAAATAGCGAGTACTTCAGAGCTGACGACTTTTGGTGACTAATATCGGCTTTATGATACCCATAAGTAAACAATTTTTCACGTTTTCGTATTTTGATATTGCAGATGCATGTGGTCTAGATAAGTGCGTTCTTGAAACGACCTTTGATAACAGCGGACTATTTTGTCCGCCTTTGTTAAGCTGGCGAGTCTCTTGATTATTTTTATTCTTCGAAGAGGGAAGTGCTGTTTAGTTGCCTTTAATCACTTGGTATAACGAATCCTGTCTAACTCTTCACTGATTCACATGTGTGGATAGAATGCTGACAAAATTTCGCTTCTTCTTTTGCCCTTTCTGTTTTAAATGGATCAGAAGCAACCGAATCTCCAAACAAAGTGGGACTCACCACATCTTCGCTCGAATTGTCCAGCACACCGAACGGTTACCTGATGCACACAACCAATCCGGTATTGAACTTTATGGACTCCTCATTTCCGGCTGTGCAGTTCACCGGATCTCCACAAATGCAACATCTGGGTATCACAAATCCTAATTTGCGCCAGCTGACCGAGTTACAGTCGCTATATCAGTTTTCAGCGTGTCCATCGTCTCAGAATTGGTCAACTATGCCGTTTAATCCCGCAGAAAAGGCACAACAACAGGTCCTACATCAACAGCAACAGCAACAACAACAGGCGTGGGTAAATGCTGACCTAGAAAAGTCATCTGATTCCAAAAACGTTTCTGTCCCCCCGGGCCTGTACTCGCATGAAAAGCGTGCACATCCTGTTCAGTCAGCCGTTCACCATCATCATCAACAACAACAACAACAGCAACAGCACCAGGAGCCCAGTGGCGGTGAGCAGGAGTTGGACTCGCTGCTTCGTTGCGACAGTGATCTGTCCGAAAAAGTCGCGCATACAAATGAGGTAAAACGAGACCCATTCGTGAACTTAATTACGAGTCCGGACGGAAATCTTTCTTCGGCAGCAGCAAGCGACGAAGAAGGGGACGGAACGAGGATCATTCAAAACGACCAAGTAGGAGCTCATAAGAAATCTACTGAGGCACACTTAGCGAGTCTTTGTTTCACTCAAACTATACACTCCGAGATTTGCCATTCAACCATAGCTAGGGAGAACTAAATCACAAAAAATGATTTTCAGTGTTCCCGCCTACAAATGACCGGCAGTGGTCAGGCGGATAAGATCGGGGCTTTCGGACTTGAGGTTCGTAGGTTCCAATCTTTCCACCGTCGATCAACTCACTTGGCAGCCCTCTGTTGGCTGCAGTTCCCTTTCTGAAAAATAAAGTACATTTTCTTTTAATTAATAAGGGAAGTAAAAAGATAAAAATTATAAGTTAGTGGCCGACACTTATTGACACCTATTGAAATATCCCGATTTTCTAGGCATTTCTACCGATGAATGGATAGAATAAAATTAGAAGAATACTCTCAGTTTGGTATGTCTTGTTACGTTTAAGCTATACTTGGGATAACTGCTTCCGGTGTCCATTAGCCAGCTGATTGCCTCAGAGGATGGATAATCGGAAATGGGACCGCGGGATGGTACCTTCCTTTATGTGCAACTCACATGAAAACATTTATGGTAAGGAAACGCGCGTTTCTGTCAACAGCATCTGTTTTTGATAATCCTGTAGGCATTTGCCACATATGTGTTTCGCCTACGGAGAGGCGAACACATTTACAGATCACAAATTTATTGTTCGTTCTATCTCGGATGCCGCTCTCTAAGGGGAACGACCTCAGCTGTAACGGCACTGCCGATTCACTTCGCGCAGCCCGAATTCGCTTTCACACTCAAGGGATTGACCGATTCAGTCATAAGTTTGGCCAACATAGTGACGTCCCAAAAAGTACTGTCTACTTGAAAAGTTTTCAGCGATCATACAAAGCTAACTTTCAGAAAGTGGACGCAGAGTCCGCGAGTTTTGGGTTTCATTATTCTTCACAAGGATAAACGACGCAGTAACCGCAAAACCGGCCGGGGCTATTGTTTGTCCATCCATACGAGAAAAACACTAGTGTTAACAAAACATCCCACTTCCTGCTTACATAAATTACGGCAGCTGAATATTCCTGAGAAAGCACCAGCCGGCTTATATGAAATTTGTTGCATCGCAGGCCACAGACATTTCGAACTGGATATCACATGCAAAATAAACATTTGTATTAATCCAGGGAACGGGAAATTAATTAACAGAAGAAAATCGTCCAATATGCAATTGGGGATAGGCGAAATTCGTCCTTTCAGAAAAACTTTGAGACGGGCATTTCTCATTTTCCATCTCTACTAATGAATTTCTGTATAACACCTTCTCTAGAGGCTTGAATTGACCCACATGCATAAAACGCTCCACAGCTGTGGGGTTCGAACCAGGGCAGGGATACGGCCCATACTTTTCGTAACGACAATGCCCCAACAGCTTTGCTAAGCCGTTATTCCGGAAGTTGTTCGGATGTTTTCTACCTTGGAATTAGTGATTATCCGCCCAAGCATATCATATGAACGTAAACAAAATTCCGGCACCACTTAGGCTGGCAGATTCCCACTGGCTGACCCTGGTTGGTGCGTACGGAAATCTTGTGCGGCAGTTGAATTACGGAAAGATTCCGTCTGATGGATTCCTTTTACTGACCTTATTAATATCCACAATCGATGATTCTTGAGTACAATATTGGCACATTTTCTGATGAGGCTTCTCAGGTTGGCTATCAGGAAACAAAGACAACACAACCCTAGGTTTGCCTCATTTCAAGAATGTGAATCTCGATGAGGTCGAGGACATTTTGCACCTGTAACGAATAAACATTTTATTCCCCACGTAGATCTTTTCCACAAGTTTCTTCTTACCAAGGTTCAAGCCATTCATCGAGAGATAGGACGATGGTTATTCTTCTAAATCTAATGAAACTGAACCGTGCGCAAAATGCGTGCCAAAAATATTTTGGCAAGGTTTTTCGTTTAGATGATTTTATCTTACTATTTGTTGCACGGAATTCGAATGTGTGTTATCGCTTAGCACACTATGATGACAACCAAAGAACCAATAGGTCTTCTGAACTTTGAGGAAAACAAGCCGGACTTTAGCATTGACAGTTTAGAATTTTACAGTTGTCATACCGCGCAACCTTAGCTCCTAACTTTTTACTGAAATGCTTGGAAGTACTGTACCTTTGTTCCATTCTCGCTAGGAACTCCCAGTAATCCACAGTCTTCAAGCTTGCACTAGAAAGCGAACGAGGGATGAAGTATATTGTGTCGAACATGGTAACCGCTAGGTTTTGGTAATTGGCTTTCAAAATATAACTGAACACCAACACTAAATAAAATGGCGGATTTATCCGGTGATGGTCACAGACTATCACACATCACGCAGTCAGCATTTAGTGATGAGGGCGGAACATCAGTTGAAGTTGAGGCTCAGTGAACCCTTCGCAGCCGCCTAGAATAGTTCCAACTATGACCTTTCCTCCGGGTTTCTCGTCCACTTTTGAGAGCGATGGCTAGGCACTCCTGACGATTCCTAACAAGAAACAAGCAAGTGTACAGTGCCTCTGATTCTCAACAGGTCCTTAGATTGTTAATTCTGCGATGAATGTCAGTCGAAAAACGTTTTGTTCTTCACGAGCTTGCCCTCTTGTTGAAAACATTACCTTGTGACTTCAACTGTTTTCTTTCCCTTCGTTTCAAAATAATGACAAATCCAGTCCTCATCCATATATTCCCACATTGGGTCTGAGTCTACATTAAATGAACTGCCACCAAAGCTGCTCGACAGACGAGGATGTTTCTCGCCTCAACCTCCACCACCACCACCAATAGGAGCCGGCCCAATTGGGCTTTCCGCACTGTTTAATTCAGGAACCACACAGACGGGGATGTTACATCCTTCAGATAATCCACAGATCCAACGGCCAATTCCCATGTACCTTTCAACTACCGGGATTCAACCCCAAATTCCCAATCCTGAACTGTGGAATGCTGGTGTGCTTCCCATGAATATGGGAGGTCCTGGTAACTGGTTGAATCATCCAGCAGTCCAAGCATCACTGCTTGCACGACAGCAATCCGTTCCAGGTGAGCGTTTTCTCTTTCATCCGTCAGACGATAAATTGAATGAAACCCCCCAGTAAATTCACAAATTTGTGATGAATAGGCAAGATATAAGAACAGTCTTACTGAACAATGCCTTAACTTACTGGAACAGCAGAATTTGAGCGTAAATACCGAATGACCAATAATTCGATTGGCAACTTCACCAAATCATTTTTTCGTCCAATGACACAGGGCAAGGGTCTTAACAAAAATTTCACATTTCAATAGATATGCGCAACAGAACTGGCAAACATGAACCAGGAACTTACAGCAATCACATATAAAGAAGTACTCAATATGACACGCAAAGCGAAATAACCTGCCGTTTGAAATTTAGGGGGAATGTACACTTTGGATCTTCAATTTCAGATATATCGCGTGTTCTGTCTGTAAGTAGGAATTTCAAGACTAATGAATATTTTGGTAAATAATGAATCCGTCACTACACAACAATACTTCGCAACGGACTTGCATCTTCATGCGGTTTGACGAATTGCCCGCCTAGGGCAGGATCCCTCGTTCCAAGCAAAAGATTAAGTCAAAGCTGAACGGCTTCAAGTTGGTGCTTCAAGTTGGGCGTTCATTCCAGCTGATAATTTAATTGGAAAAATCGATTGAATAATGTTTGTCCCAAATAGAAAGGCCTCTACTCGCCAATGTCAAATTGTCTTTCGGACGGGTTCCTGTTAGGATTAAAGGCTTTGACCGGAAACCCTTACCGTCCCGCTGCTTAGCATTTAAGCTCATTATCAGTGTCTGTCCAATAGTTTAAATAAATTACACAAATAAAATGAATTCCCTACTGCATTTGTAATGACGCTTGAGAATCAAGGCCATGCTGTCTATTCCCATGAGCATAATTTACGGTTGTAAGTTGACTACTGCATAGAGGTCTCGTGCTGGATTATTGTCTTCCGATCTTATTAAGGAGACTTTTTAGTCAAAGGCTCCAATCAGGATTCCCAAAAATGACGTTCTGTGGTACGGACAACTGTGAGGTTTTGCTAACCCAGGCATCCCCAGCATTTCTTCAGAAATTTCACTAATTTCCATCCTTTTGTTCTTCGCCAGTACAACAATATGACGGCCTTGCCGCGGGATTACAACAAAACCAGAACATTTTCGTGCCACGTTTATCGTTTCGAAAAGTGAAAGTGAATTGATATGTGGCAGTAAAATGCAAAATTTGAACAACACAACTTGGGCGTATATTCAACATGAAAAACTCGCCGATTTGAACGAGAAAACCTTGCAGCGTGTTGGTCACCGCAGCAAACTGGTCACTCATGAGTTGACTGTGTGCTGATTGATTCCTCGATCGTGAGTTACGAGGGTCAATTAGAATGAAGAAACGTGTTATTGGACACGCAGTCCAACTACTAGGCAATAATTGGTAATCAAATGCGAAAATCATAATAACAGGGATGGAGTTTACAGCAATTGTTTTCATAAAGCGCAGTCGATCAATAAGCTTTCCATCTTTCATCGTTGAAGAACAACCGAGCCAAATCATTTTCCTTTGCATTACTTTTGCACTTTTAGTCAGTCCCTACCCACCGATATTGATGGACTCCAGTATCCTGCCGTCTCCTTACCCAATAACACAACCACCAGCTATGTTTTATCGAACTCTTCCGAATCGAAGAACGGTAGACCTTACACCCCGACTCTCGGTCGCCCCCATTCCAACCACCGTAATGTCAACTGGTACCACTACCTCTATACTGGGCCAGCCTGTATCTATGCACGACCCGCTTCTGCTACTTCAGAATAGAGAATGGTCCGGAAATCCTTTGGGAAATGGATCAATCGCAGGATCTCTTACAGCCGCCTCGGCAAGACGTGATTACCTGGGAGAAGATTCAGACTTGGATCAGCTAGGTAGTGGCCATCCTAGTGCTCAGTTTGTTCTCAAATACTGGATGGCTAATACCAACAAGTCGGATGATCCTATTCGGGAAGTAGCTAGCACAGGAGCGACACGCCTAATGCAGAATTCTTCAAAGCCTCCAAGTAGCGCGGAAAGTGGGAGGGGATCCAGACCGAGTGGAGCAGGATCTGAGCATTCGAATTCAGGGGAGGAACGTAAACATCATGAGGTATGTCTTATTTTCTCAAATTCAAAACCGTGAACTTACTTGTCTAGGTGAAATTTTTATAGGTATTAGTTTGACTGGCTCCAATGTGCAAATTTTGCATATATTTTGCCCTGATATCTACTCCTAAAAAGGGCGACTAGGATTTTATTTCTCCTTTTCGAGACCATATTATGTATCTGTTGGTAAAGTACTATGCCCATCTGACATACCCTATTGCAAAACTATAACATCAGTCGATACTATGAGGTATTATTCGAAAGTCAGCTATACTGCCCCTGCACTTATCTTTGACTCTGTTTTTTTGTTTTCACTACATTTCCCATACTTATAATTCATTAACTAAGTACCTGTCTGTGTGTACAGATATCGGAACTGGGGCAAAATTATCCGGCTAACCAGTGGCTGTTTGTCTACTGGTCTATTTGGTATGCGATGCTTTCTTGAGCCATGCAGGCCAAGTAGCTTACCTGCGCTGGTTGATTCTTGTTCGCTTTGATTTAACCAGTTCACCTTCACAACTTATTCGCTTTATTGACTACCAGGTACTACAAACCTTACAATTCGTTTGGAACTTATTTTGGAGTAGATTCGTTATGGCGGTCATAACACAAGCACAAATGCCATTATCAGCTAAATCGAATTCAAACAATCAAGTATGTTATGCATAAGATCGACGAACTAAATAATTAACTTATAGGCTGACTGACTGACTGTTTCTCTGGCAAACTAATTAAAATTAATGACCTGCCAAATTTCCGTGGGGTTCCGACCGCCGAGCTTGGCGTTTAGTTGGCAACCGTTTCATCACCAGTCGAGAAGACATCATCAGAATGTGGGAACTGTCGGTGTTATTGCTGGCTCACTTTACACACACATATGTATATACATATATTTAGTCACCAGTATGTAGACGAATAAGCAGAGTCCCGAATGCGATTGCTGCCGCTCATCAGGCATCCCTGTCCGGGAATCCCATGTAAGGTCACTTGCGTACTTGAACTCTGTTAAACCTGTCGTGTGTTTCTGGGGGCCCTGTTTATTCATGTACATGCTGCTGACTAAACACATGCCATCTTTCACTTCCAGAGCTGTCATTATTAGGTTGCGCTTCTTGTCCGATTTAGAAGAGAAATCGCTCACAACACTTCTTTTCTCTGCATTCGCACAAGAATATACGTTCACATACATGGTTACTTCATGTAGTCTCATGCCAATCAATATCTGTACGTACATTGATTCAAAATTAGTCGATACAATCTTTAATCTCACCATTCAGTGATTTCGCCAAGCCTAGGTTTGTCAAACGTGGCCTGCTTAGAAATACGCTATCCTGCACCGTATCGGAATAGGTGCCAGTAATTTCTGATTCAATTGAGAAGCTTTGTGTATGAAGCCCCAGTGTTGTTTTCTCGCGCATATTTGTAGCACCAAAGCTCCAAACAAGGTTTCAAGCTTAACATATCAAGATTCGGGACAATGACGGTATTGCCCAGATCTGGTTTATTGGATTCGCACTAGTAATTTGGCTTAATTCTGAGTACCACACACAATGGTTTGACTGCGATCAAGAGGGTTATATGGAGTCAAACAAAAAGTAATTAGGTCAGGATTCGAATCGACAAACTTCTGTACTTCATTGATTTTTGCTGTTCAAATAATTCAGCTCCTTTCGAGTGGGTCACAAAGGCTTCCATGGAGCACGGTTAGAATACTCATGAAATCACCTTAAGTGTTAGATATGTATCAAATCAGAAAATAAAAAGAGAAGACCTATTCCGAGAACTGTTCAGTTTTTCTGTGAGGTAGTTGGCAGACCACGAGACTATCGATGTTAAGATAGAGGAATCCGTGGTTCAAAAGATGACTGGCATCACGTAAAAGCCAACTAATCCCGAATCGGAGTAACCAAACACCCGTGGGACTGTGCGATATTGTGGACGATGGTTGTGGGATCATTCACCTATTTCTGGTAGAACGAGTGAAATATGGACGTAGTACTGATGTTCAGAACACCAGTGAAATTCAGATGAGACAAAGCAGTGTCTCTAATTCATTCTTTGGAGATGAACATCCCGGTTAGAATATGGTCGATTTTCCATCGTTGAGGACTCTTAACGAAGAGATTTATACTTTTCTTTCGTGATTCCTAGCAGAACATTTGGTGTTAACGTGGCACCATATCTCGTTTCTTGTTTCATTTTAACAATAATTACAATGTTTATTTGCAGACCATTGTTGAATGTAACTGGCATTAAAATTTATATTCACCTAGTATTAGTTCTCTAAACTGTTGTCTATTACTGATAACTGAAGGTAATAGGTAGTAGTGAAACATTACAAGTGTACATGGCACGGTAAATCACATCATCGTTCCTGCGTGAGCCAACCATCATGATAGGCGACAAAAGCAAAAATGTAGCAAATATGATGGTCGATTCGGAAACCGTCAGCAGTTGGTGAGAATTTGAAATCAGACGAATGTGTTGCTGGTGCGTCGGTTTATTACAATTTCCCGTGTATGGCCCAGTTTGTTATTTGTCTATCGACTGATCTATTATTGATAAGTAATAAGTGTTACACTTGATTAATGAGAACAAAAGAAAGGAGAATAAACAAAACGACGACGACTGTGATCATGATTGTTATCATTGTCAAATCACCGTGGGACCAGCGCTAGGCATTAGGCCCAAGTTTCCAAACTCGAAAGTGGAAGACCTCAATGCAATACATATCAACTAATAACGAAAAATGAACAAAAACGAGGCACCACAAATGTATCGATTCCGCTCCTGGTAGGAAGACTGGAATGAGATAGGAAAGTGGATGAAAGTACTTTGTTTCTGTTTTGCCTTTAATATGGACCGGTGCTGAGTTGAGTTTAAAATCAATCGTTAGAAAACACTAAGACAGAAGACCTACAGACTGACCAACCTCGGCCAGAAAGACCGCAAACCACCCCTCTCCTTCCAAAAACCTAAGACAAAAACAGACAAATAGATCAATGAAAGTGACTGACTGAATCAGCTTCACGAAATCGATTGAAACATTGAATGGTCACAAGTTTTTTCGATGAGAATGTTCCCGAGTTATGGCTTGAAATTTGTATTTGATTTGAAGTGTTACAGAATAAACCATGAACTCACCGACTCCTACAAAGCTTACCAGAGTAATTTTGTATGAATTGTGCACTACACTTCATTAAAAATATGAATCTCCCCATTTGAAAACTAAAAATGCTTCACTTTTGTTCTTTTGCAGCTTGCTCAGACTGTTGGAGACAGTGGAGTTGATTTAAACGCGTCTGTTAACAATGAAACAGAACTATGCCAACCAAAAATAAACAAGGCTGGTGATCCTCTCTTAAGGGACAAAAAATCAGACCAGCGATTCGAACATAAACAGAACAAGCCCACCAAGAGTGATCAGAAGAGACCACATAGAACCACACACGCAACAAATTCCGCAAAGGGGCTAGCTGAAGGTGCAAATAATGTTACCACAGGACCCAAGACCGACAGACAAGCAGGCCGTAAGCGTCCGCACAGTGAATTTGCATCACAAAGTTCGCTGGATTCGAATGATCGTAGGCCGCAGCACTGGGATGAACCGAAATCAGATGGTCATTTAGATTCAGAGACATGGCAACTGCGTGAATCAAGCTCGAAAAGGGAGACAACCTCAAAACCGGTATCAACCAGCTCTGAAACTCCCTCAATTTCTTCGTCTATTTGACTGCCTACAATTACCCAGGTTTTTTCTCATTTTGTTTGACGTTAACACTGGGGCATTTGCAGACCAGAATAACTTTGATCTATCCTGATATTCGTCAGGCACGTTCAGGCTCCTAAATCAAACAAAAGCAAAAAACAATGACACATTCCTCCAGAGTTGTCGAGCTGAGCGGTACATCAGATATTACATCAAAATCACTGCAATCAATAAACATAAATACACGCATGCATATAGGTACACTTTAAAGAGGAATGATGCAAAGTCAGTGGAAATACTCAAATTTTATCGAGTATAACCAATATCTCTCAAAGAAAAAGTACGCTTTCACCAACAAGCAACAGTAGTGACAGTAGAAAGCCAACCATTATCCTAACCGAACTTGTATACTTCTTATCATGTTTACTTTCATTGATTCATACTCCTTACTCCTTCCTCCTTCCTGGCATTATCAATGCATATTCGCGTTTCTTTTCCTTGGTCTTGCTGCTTGCACGTTAACTGACCATTACCGGAACTGTAAGCGCCATTTCGTATGACATAAAACAAAGTAAAATGTACAGATGACACGACATATGACTTGTCCAACCTCAGTGCCCACCTTTTTACATGAGCTCCGCTCTCTCAGAACAGAATGCATACATTTCCGTAGAGAATGTTGTAAACTGTGCTCACTTATATAGATTGACAAAAGGCTACAATAAAGAATAGTCAAAATACCAATTACTCGTCGGAAAATTTATCTTAATCCAACTGGGAAATCCGCTGGTTGGCCAGAGTGACGGAATTAATTCAAAAAGTCCACTCCTCTATTACTCTCGTTTTGTTGCATTGCCTTCTGACAACTACGCGATCGAAAGTAGCTTATCTGGGAAAGTTCATTTGCATTGAATTGGATGAGTTGTTACCGATCACTTCGATTTTCACCTTTCTCTCCTCATTTAGGATTTGTACTCGAATATCGAGACCACACATAAACACAATAAGCTGACGTTACTAGCAGCGTACATGACGGTGATCACCGTTTTGTAATTAGAGTTAGCCTTCCGGTGTAAAATTTATTTTCCCATTTGTATTGAGATGGGTCTTGCGATACTGTCACCGGAACATGAGCAGCTTTGTGCTCAAGGTTGAAATAAATATTTGAAAACGGTAATTTACTTCAAGGTAAATTTACTCTTCGTTTGATAGGCAGATTTACCTTAAACGACGGTGACAGCAAATGATAGGAATTGAGGGCGATTACAACTGGTGTGCTGTCGTCAAGGTGAACAAGGTAGACCGCTTCAACGAATGTCTGACACCCGTTTACGTTTTGCGTGGCAACAGTTGTAAATTGGTTTAGACACTAGTTGAGCGATGATATCACATAGTGAATTATTTCATGAAAACATTCCATCTCCCAATACTAACACTTACTAAGTAGCCAAGCTCTGTAGGTCATACCCAAAGCCTTCGTCGTACTTAGGTTACCTGAAGAGGCGTCATCTATCAGTAGGGATCGACTGCTTTGAACTAGCGGACAGTAACCGTGTAAATCAGTAACGGATATGGGTTCGTCCGGGTTCGCGTCCCAATTCGGGCGCGGTGGATATGCACTGCTTACGATGTTTCATCCTAACAAGGATGAAAAAGCTGCACAGTGCTTTCGTGGTTTCTTTGTGGTGAGTTGAGCGATGGTATCATACGGTGAATTATTTTGTGTAAAACCAACTAGACGCGGTATTCCCACTCTCGAGCGAACTGAAGCAATGGTTTGTTATAATCAAGTTAGAAAATCAAGGTTGCTTCAGTGATAACTTGCGATACATAAAGCGCGTGCAGTCGTATCAAGTTAGCTTCATTAGTGTCTTCATGCACTCGAATGTCGGTGAATTTTTGCCTCAAACAAACGAAACGTAAGAGTTATAATTCGGGACAGTCATACGTGTGCCTGTTTGGATCTCGGTAAAATGCAAGGTTTGATAAAACAATAATGAAGGAGAATAAAGATTAATTAACACTACAACTGACGATAAGCTCAAATATCACTTCCTAACCGGCTCGCAATTTAGACCTAAACAAATGAGATAAGAAATAGGAGTGTTCCTGTAGTTTTAGGTACGCGAAAAGAGGAATCCACGTGCGAGATGAACTGAAGAGCGCGAGAAAGATTTGGGCTATGCCATATGAAGTCAGTGGTTGGTGTTCAGTAACATGTTGTCTACGATCCGATCATAGACATCAAAATGACTTTGAAACCATGAAGCCGGTAAGCCCAATTTTATCTATTCTATTGCAACATCCAAGTAGTCATAGAAGTTTTTTACTCATACAAATTCCTTGGAGAAATCAACGGTTTTCATTGTCTTACCCTCAGGTGAACTTAACTAGAAAGAACGTATTATTCATCTGATTCATTTAAGGAGAACAAATAGTAGGCTAGACGCTGAGCAAGGCCTCGTCTCCGTTCCGTTGCCTAGCTACCGGTTAGTCAATCCTTTTTCTAGGTTAGAATCACCCGTCTTTACTGACTCAAGCGGAACAACCAAGCTCAGCCGGCAAAAAGATTCACTTAATTAAATAAACTATTTGTAGAATATTTGCTTGCATATGTGGGCCTTTTTGACTGGAATTCACTTCATTTTCAGGATGGGTCACGTTTTGATTGAACCATCTTCTCTGATGCATTTCATATGGTTCAAGTCATGTCGTGTTGACGGATCTGGACTGCCGGTATTGATTGGCTAGCACAGCTCACGATAAGATCTTAATCGACAAATCTGAACTGCAACTTTAAAGTCAAGTCCTCACGTCATCCACTATCTGGTAACCAATAGGATAACGTAACGTTGATGTGGCGTTGTAGCCTGTACGCACACTTATTCTGACACAAAGGATTGTATTCGAGCCATTTGTCCATCACCATCCCCATATTACGACAATAGATAACTGACAAAACAGACCTGAGTGCAATGTTGGTGGAAATGCTAGGTCATTCACTTGTCAAAACAACTTACATGGTCCACTCAGGCGATACCAAAGTGACCGATCAGAGAATGATAAAGACTTGGTCTCCTATTAAAGCGCAGCCACTGAGGTCCCAATCTAGTTTGGAATTTTTATTCTTGCAACTAGACGAATAACCAGTTGTGATTTGAGCAGATTAATAAACGGTAGAGCAATATTCTGATTATCAAGGGTCAGGGAGATAAAATAGCTTGAGGTGTAATGCACAAACAGAAGTAAAACTGGAATTGGTCGGCAAATTGCCTTGGATATGACTCCATTTCCATCTGGGACTGACGTTTGCACATAAAAAGACCAAATCCACATAGCAACTGGACTGTTACTCTGAAATTTATTAGAAGGCTGAAAGATTTTATTGAATGTACTAACTGATGCAGAAGTTTTTGTGCATCAACCCCTGTCGGTTGGGAAGTCATGTGCGCAAAACACAGCTGTATCCAAATTTGGTATCTGCCTATCAACGACTACCTCAATTTTATAGTATAGTAATCAAATCGATAAGAAGAGAGCTAGTCTTCAATCAGTTGCTTGGTAGATTAAAGATGCAGAACACATTTTGAGAAACCAGAAGGCTTTGCATGAGGTAACGCATTTCATATCCTTCCAAACACCAAGATGCAAACAAATAAGATTATGTAATAGTGCCTGCGAAATTGATAACAATTCATGTTGGCTAGATGGACTCTGCGTAGCTGTCTGCTCAATTTGGTGAAACAGGTGTTTTGGACTGGGTGCCATAAACAGGGTACATCTACTCTAAAAGCATTTAGTCTGAAATGCGTCTTCAATTTATTTTACTTCTTCTAGGAGGTCAGTTTATGGCCCATATCCCCCAAAAGAATAGTCTCATTATTTCTTATGGGTAAGCCCAACAGATTGTGCATGGTATTTACTGCTAGAACAAAGACTGGACCTGGTTTAAAAGCACCGCCCTTCAATTCAATGAAATATTCAAATAAGTGTACCTGTCTCGCAATCTGCTGGCATACAGAAGGGTGATTAGTCTTTGGGGTGATTAGATTCACGAAGAAAGGTCATTACCGTAAGCTTTGCAATACTATTTTACCCTTAAGCAACAGTGCATCGTGATTTGTGATTAGAATATTCTTGATCCTCAGCAAATCTCAAAGATATTTGGCAATGGAGTAGTTTGCCTGCATAGATGTGAATTTGCTGGAAGCATTTTTGACTAAGTGTCAACTCCATGGACCAATCAGATCCAGAGGTCAAATTCATTATTTGAGTTTACTTCCTCCCTTTGTCTTAAATTGTTTTTCACTCATTAATTAGACACTACTTTAATTACGTTCATGGCTGATCAGTTTTTGACTGATCTGTTTCATCATTTGAACTCCACCTTTATTAATCACATTATCTTACTTTGATCTCACAATCAAAAGTGAGGATATCCATTTGCGTAATCAGCACCAGTCGGAAAATCGTGCTTCAGTCACAATTTCAGTGGAATATAAGTCCTTGCGGTTAACGATAGAAGCCAACTGCATGAAAAAATCCGGTAAAAATGACCAGTATGGTGTTCTGTTATTAACTAATAACTGTATCTAAGCCAATCTAGGAAATACTATTGCATTATGAACTTCGTCCTTTCGATAGATGCGTAACCATGCACAGATGTATTAAGTTGTAAAATTTCAGCTTCCATCAAGTTAACTTGAAGCAGAGGGGAACAGGTAATTCTCAATGGCTCCAACATACTGGTTGCAAGAAACTAAACTGGAAACTGGGATTTCGTCACCTAGGCTAGCAATTTTTCTTCTGACTGAGAAGCTTACTAAAACTTCCAATTCCATTTGATCCTAATAATTTAAAAATGTATTTATTTGTTACGATGCAAATCAAGACAGTTTCAAAAACAATTAATCAAAATGAGTTTTTTTGTTCATTACCCGTTTCCACATGTTCTCATCGGTTGATCTGTCCAAATAAGGCAGCATTGCATTTGTGATTCCGTTAGGGAGTGGACAAACTTCGTCTACTATTTCAAACACCAAGGTGTGTCCATTTAGTTCCGCATTGTTTCCGTTTACTATGAAGTCTCAATGTGCTGCAAAGGAGTTCTTTTTAAACATGAACTTTCTGGTCAAAATCCTGGTCGATATATTGTCCGAAAACCGCCGATCTTGTTGACACTTTGCGCACTGTGATTTTGTTCTTTTGTACCCTACGGACTAGTCACTCATTAAATGTAATAAAGAATCGTGGGCTTCAGTCTACTGCATTCTTCTTATACCATTTTGGATTAATCTCAAAGGCGGACTAGTCGTATCTACGTATTGACAGGGGTATGTCTAATATGAAACAGTGTGGGATGGATAGCTTATTCACATGTAGCATGCGATCCAGTTGACCAAAGAATATCCGCAGACAGTTGACAGCACGGGTCGACTTCGCAATCTTTGACGAGTCGTGCGAACAAACGACTGGGCAAACTGACCAGGTTTTCGGCGTTGGACATCGCATTTGTAGGACTGAGGAGAGCCGGGAGCAATTCTCTTGCCGCCTAATTCCTGCAATCCACACATCACTCAAGAGGCCAAAAGTAACACTTTTACTCACTTTCGCCGTTGAAACACGAACTGATGAATTCATGTCCCTAGTTTTATATCTTCCGAAAGTACGTTATCTGATCATTGTATGGCCGGCCATGTGGTAAGAATGTAGATTAAGTTAGTTGATTTAGAAAATTTACTAACCAAAGTGAAATTATTCGGAGACTGAGAATCGTGAAATTTGGGCAAATTTCACTGTGCCACATCGAGCACGACGGCAATCGGGTCACAGTCCAAAGCGTCTAAGACGTGTAAGATTGGAATGCACGAATGATTATCACAAAAATATCTTTTCGCAATGGTTTAGGCACGGGAATGGCAAAAGGTACTTCATCAACCATGGGCAGAATTTTGTCAGGAAATTCATTTTTCTATTTCAGCTTTTAGAAGCTTTGATCTGAGTGATCTTTCCTCCACGATAACCCGAAAGAACTGAAGAACCGTATGTATGTTATTCATCCTCAATTCATTTTATTCCACAAGATAAATTGTTTTCAAAGCCACAGCGTAAACAATGAACTCAGCACGAAGTGTCAAACATCCGGCCAACACATCAGTGAAGTGTTTGTGCAATTTGGTGTAAAATGTCCCGTTTTGTGCGGTGTTTGTTTTTTCAGGCCGGGAGGGATATCGGAGCATAAAACGGGAAGGGACGGACATTCGAGACAGTTTGGTAATCACGACATTTTGCGTGACCACAGAAAAGGTGGATCCCGGAGAATGTCAAATTGTTGAAAAGTTACCTGGAAGTTCAGACCAGATGGAATAAACAATCGTGTTTTTTTGTATTCTTGATCATACGCGACGGTTTCTTTCTCTGATATTCCGTGAGCAAAAATCTATTTATACTAGTCATAAACACCTTTTAGGTACAATACTACAAATCTGAGGTGGAGTAGAATAATGGATTCATCGAGCGGAAATAAACGCTGGTATCACTCAGACTAAATCGTAAACAGTTTGATGCAAGAAATTTCCCAAAAATCGGGGATATGATTTAAATATGAAAACACTGGAGCAAAACGTATTTCCTCTTTCGTCTGACTCACATTTTTTATCGGATGACTACTCATCAATCCGTGACCTCTTGTCACTTCCATTCCAAATTTACTATCTGAAGGCGAATTTTTATTTCAAATATCGAAACTCTCCCCAAACAGAACAGTAGTTTTCTGTTGGAAAACAGTCATCATTTAAAAGATTCACTCTTTAGTCTTCATGCTGTATGCAGTTTTCATCGGAGGAAGCAACCTCTGTAAGCACGATACTTGTTTGGGTAAGATTGTGATAGTAATTTTTCCCTTAGGATTTTCATTTTGCGTCGAAAAAGGCACGAGCGAACGGCTGATGGCCACGTTTGTAGGGTGCGGGCACAAGCTGGTGCCCGAAAATGCAAGGGCGCTGTTTTGGCACGGGTCAGCTAGCCCGGATTGTGTGGCAAACAGGACTGGCCGACAACCCCGTTTGAAACCGGGTGAATGATGCGAGGACCAAGGATCTGGTCTAGTGCAAGCCGGAATGCAGCGCGAAGAACCAACCACTGGCCCTAATTCTGGATCATAAAAGTGGTGTTATTATCATAATATACTCTCAGGGTAACAGAAGGATCTTTCGAAATGAAAACAAAAGGAGAGACATTGAGCCTGAAAGACAAGGGAAAACAGACCCAAGAGTCTTAACCTGGACAAATCCACACTGAATCATCTGATCATGGCAAGCAGATGGCTGTGATGTTGATCGGCTGAAGTCCGTTTGATTACTATTGCTTGATTAAGCAGGACAGGAGTGAACTAAATTGAAGTCGACCGAGGAAAGCCGCTACTGCTAGCGACAGCAAAAGTCTAATTTCAAAGTAATGCGTAGACGAGGAGAGGAGTTCATTATCCGTGACGCGTAGTCAGTTGGCAGGGGATGCATCTGGTTATCAGAAGTCCTATTTTGAGAGCTTCAGTAATTTTGTGCAATGCGCCCACTGCTCGGTCTTGCCAAAGCCTGAGAATGGCAAAATTTATTTCAGAAACCTTTACTCTCTTGGGAAATGATGCTCATTCTCAGCCTTGCTGAAGCCACTCGAAAGCTTCCCAAACTTGAGTTACGCTCGTCCGCCGTGGCTCCTTACAATCGAGGTATAGTAGTAAAACAGGATTTTTGCGGCTCTCCATGACTCTGAAGTCTCAGAGTATTCAAAATTACTTAAGAGATTCACTACCTTATTGTTTATTCTCAATCTTTTAAAAAGCACCTTATCTCCAAAGGCATGCATGTTGAAGAATATGATATAGAATTTTCGGTTACCAAAATCAAATAATTTAATTTTACCAGTCCTCTTTCATGAGAATCTGAATTTTCTGTTCCTGTCAAGTGCAGAAAAGAGGCGATTCATTAAGTGTAACTCGAAAGGAAATTAGTTACTGATACAAATTAGGTATTCCTTGCCTAGTAAATTCGTCTTGTAAAGGAATCACAAAATCACGTTGTGGTAACTCCAGAGAGAATTCTTGTGTTTAGAAGTTGTTTTCTGTTACTGATTGGTCGTCGATTTCAAATACCCATGAAAATAAAAAGAAACGTTCATGTTGCATACGATTTTCTGTGCGATTCCCTATTTCGCGCAAACTTTTCTTCCCACAACCCCCATCACCATCCACTGTGAGGAATACTGGGGCAGAAGTGAATCTGACCCGAAGTCTTGCGGATCCATGGATCGATCTGTTGAATCAGCTAAAATCTTCGGCTCTAAATTGCACACATTCTTGTCGTATAAGGCAGCATTTCGGAACTATTCAGTGGACATAACTCCAAGAAGAGCAAATTTTCTCCCTGGCTTTCTTGCTAGGAGGCTGAAATGAGTGGATCCTTTTCGACTATCACAGTGTAGAAAATCTTCAAATGATCACCCATTTTGGTCTGTCCAGTGTCGAATCGTGCTCAAATTAGCAAATTTCAGTCATTTTTTGTCAAACATCTTTGGTCACTGGAGACTTGAAATTGCGAAAAATAATCTAAGCTGATGACTAGAAATAAACCGCCCCAGACTAACCACCTGCCATTAAAAACTGACCACGAAAAGAAGTTCAGCCCTAAAACCGTGTTTGCTAGAAACATTGCACTGCCACTGTTACAAGCTATCGAGTAAGCATCGCCTTTCTCAGTCTTCAATCAGTCCCCCAGGATTTAAAACTTTATCCCATGTCAAAATCGCTCGTGGCGAAACAGTATCCCTCTTTCCTCTCTTCTTTCTGTCTGTTACTTTTCTTACTAAATGAACATTACAGAATATCACAATCGGATAGGGAGCCGCAGCTTACAGACAGCTGAAAAATGAGAAATGTGATCAGCGGTTTGAGGAATCAATCCCGCGACCTCCTCGGCTAGAGGGCCAAAGTGTCCACTGCTATGGTTAAAATGCCAAAGCAATCGGAAGACAAATGTCTGCCAGAGCTTTAGTATATTACCAGAATAATGTTTCTAGTGAACAAAATGGAAGAACGCAGGGCATTGTGGAAATGATCGTTTGTGGAAATATTCTTTACGTATGCGCAAAAATCAGCGAGAATAAACCAATTGATTTCCCGAATCACTGTGGCTAACGACAACTTTCACTATTAGACAAGACCACACCTAAGCTCAATCAGAGTAAAATACCCTGAAATGGACACCAGTAAATTGATGGAATGCACTGAGAAATAAAAATTTAGTAACATTGCCCATTTTTACTGACTTTGTCTCAAATATACGGTGAATAATTGCGATCACACTAGGGAGGTTTGTTGTTTACTGGGCACCATGGTCGGCCGCTGGGCCGAAATCAGTTTTCTAAACTGTCGAGATTGCTAACGGACACAATGCATGCATATTTCTGCACAAGAATAATTCAAATCAAACTGCATCCAGCGAATACAGTGTATAATGTGTCAATTAAATCACGATAGCAAAACGTTACCAGAAAAGGTTTTGTTTCAACGTAATCATCTTAGGCTTTTGGTACCAAGTTTGCAACGAATGAGTGAATGGAAGACAACCTTCCAGTATCATGACAACACGCCAAAAAACAGTGAACCCGGTAACTTCGGTGTGAAGTAAAATTATATGCACAGTGCGCGATTGTAGGGAAAGGAAAGACAGTTGTGAGTAGAGAGATACAAACAACGGACAAAGTAGTTGGAAGAGATGAAGGGTTGTGAAATCTGTGTACGGGGATTTTGGAAGTACTTATGTAAGTCGCTGTAACAACAGCGGTTGTATGGAAGTCTCTTCACATATCCGGTTTATTTTGTGGTGCAACATAGTATAAACGGATAAAAATCAAATGACTCAGACGGACGAATCAAACTACCCTTGGGTTATTAAACAATAATTGGCTTCGCGACCTCCAAGATATGTACGTGAACGACCTTGCCTTTCAAACCGCATAATCTGATAAGTGAAAAATAAACCGAGAGACTGAAGTTACGTCTGGGCTATGAAGAGTGCCTATAGAAGTGAGCCTATGCATGAGCGTTTTGGAGACGAAGCGTACATCCGTTTTTAACGTTTCAAAAGTTTTATCTAAGTTAGCCTGTCTTCCTAACTGACGTATCGTGCAGTTGTGAAGTGAAAAATTAAATTTAACTAATATCTCTAAATTTTTCCCTGCTTTCCCACTAATATTGCCATCAGATAAATCCATCTGACCGCAGTCAATCTTGTCACTACGCCTAGTCTTCATACTTGAAAAATGATGCTTTTTTAAGGTTCCTTTATCGAACTGTGCTGGAATTGCATGGGCGATCAATACTTTGGGGCGCCTCACAATATTGATTGGGCTATCCGTTTAAAAATTTACTCACCACCATTAACTGAAATACCTGGTTTACAAGACGGTGAACCATTAAAAAAGCATGTAAGACTTGATAACCAACCCGATTGATGTATGCTCAACTTTCCCCAAGAAATCGGCCACTCGATCCGAATTAACTTATGCGAGGAATGATGCAGTATGGAGTTCTGTTTTGCATGTCATTCTTCAAAGATGTTAGGCTGTTTATGTTGGGGCGTTCATCCAACAAGGTGGAAGAAGATAAAAGCTCTCAGCCGAAGTCCGTAGATGTAACGAGAGCAGGTCCGCAATGCAATGAAGACTGACTGACTGGATAAAATTTGCTCTCACTTTTTTGACTGAGATGCCAAATCAGAAGACCAGGAGGGTAGTTCGACTGGCCTCTACCGATTAACCTTCCAAGTACAAGTAAGTTTCCGCGCATTAGATAGGTCATTCTATATAGGTCTCGTCATAGCCATTTACAAGCCATCCATCTATGTCAAGGTCGAATCTCACCTGTGATGAACTAGTGAGGATTGTTAAAAGATTTCACCAGATCCTGGATATCCGCCGATGAAACACAAACTATCCGTAGGTCATCTAAGTATTCTACGATTCACGGTTTTGCTTAACGAATATCATTCTTGTTTGACCAGAAATGTCAGGTAGAAGGGACCCAAACAATGATTCCATTATAAGCGTATTCTTTTATTTGTACTACTTTCCATTCTAATATTGCTGCACTCGTAACGTGCACCTAAGAATTATTTTTTAGGTTGTATCACTTAAATGTCAGCAGATAAGATGTAATGTCATGAATAACGGATTCACATTCTTGAAAATCGTTGCTTTTCAAACATTTTAGTGCTTGAAAATTTCGAAGAAAGGTGAACAGTTGTTTCGTGGTATAACGTGCTAGTCATTTGGGAGTAGGTTCAGGTATCTCTGCAAATCAGTGGGCTACAGTTTGACGGACAACTGGTCAAGTCGAGCAATGGCCTCAGATGATGCAAGTGGTTGCATGTGACACTGAAGCACGTCACAGTTTGACTACGAAACAAAAGTTGAGCAAGCCATGTGCTCTTGAGCAACCGTTATTGTTACTGTGATTTACACAAGCACTTCCGAAATCCCCATGCACAGATTTCACAACCCTTCATCTCTTCCAACTACTTTGTCCGTTGTTTGTATCTCTCTACTCACAACTGTCTTTCCTTTCCCTACAATCGCGCACTGTGCATATAATTTTACTTCACACCGAAGTTACCGGGTTCACTGTTTTTTGGCGTGTTGTCATGATACTGGAAAATTGTCATCCATTCGTTGAGGTCTACGATTGCACGGCGGCGGATAAGGTCGTGTCTCTTGGACGCGGAGATTGCGGGTTCCAGTTCTTTCACCGCAGGTCAATTCCCCACTTGGCACCGCCCTGCTGGCGGCGGCCCCCTCCTGGAAAATGATTTGCTTTGTTATTCCATTAATAAAGGATTTTACAGCAAAAAAGATAATTGTTCAGTACTTACTAATGTGTATACAAATGTTTTGGACAGTTATAGGATAAAAATGATTTCGCTTTACAAGCTCTTGAAATAAATTTGCATTAAAGGAACATTGCATATCTTGGCCAACCTCCCGTTTGCATGTAGTTGAACAGACATGAATTTGGCTATCATTCTTGATTAAGACGTATCCGGACTACTCAAATAATCGGCCATGAATAGACAGAACGCAGTTAACGATGCTAAGGGTTAGCGTACAAAGCGTGCAAGCGAAAGCGCCTTAGCTCCCTGTTTCGTTGTACGAAACTTTGCTTCATTAACAGTAAAACAACACTTTTTCCCATGTATTATCTTTGTCCAAAACTCTTAAATTTCCATGCATTCGTACCAAAATTATGGTGGACGCATGCAGCCTAGAATACCGATTATCAACTTCAGCTTTTCCTGAACAACTCGTTTCGTTCTGTTTTCTGAAGGTAGCTTTTATGACTCATTGTTTTTAAAAGGACTCCTAAAATACTCATTACATCTGTTTAAAAAGTCTGGGTTGCTCAGAATTTCATGTTTAACGGTTGATTTGATGAACAGCCCATGAGTAAAGGGAGGAATCTAGAAGAGGAATGGAAATACGATAAGTCTTACATGAAAGCAGCTCAGCTATCACTGCTCCTATGTGGTCAGGTACCAATAGCTACGAATGTTGGTTTACTTTGACCAGCATCCCCCACTAACTATCGCCCTCTCCTATTTGATACGCAACACAGATGTTCACATCCAGATTTACTCAATAGTACGCGATTAGTTATTGCACAATGCCTCCCGTGAATAAAGAACTGATTCACACTACAGCTCACCGCAAGGCATCGAAACGTTCAGTGGGGCGTTTCCATCGCTCACTAAAAAAGGCTCGCCGATCTCATTAGAACCGAATTTGTACGAAATACTACCGCTAGTTATTGTATTGGATTGTATAGACCTTTGCCCACAACAAATAATGTAGCACTTCCGTTCAAAAATGTGAGGGTACAATTAAAATAGGAAAAAATTTACACTCATCACTTCATCACATTAAAACTCTTCCAGGAATACTCATAGCATATTATGAAAGGTTACTCAGGAGTTCGTCGGAAACCCGGTCACGATTTGTCAAAATTCGAGCTAAATATAGAATACTGGAGTTTCCATAGATATTGATTCTGGATGCCATGGAACGAAAGGCGGATCGTGTCGAAATATGTAGGCGACACTTTGGAAGATCGTTGTGCAGGGAATGCGTGAGATCATAAAGAGCTTTGTGATCAAATTTCTCACATGCTGATAAGTGCTGACCACATGGATTAGGAGACAATTCAGTCAGTGGTATGAATTACACCTGGCTAATAATTGATAGTCCCTGGTGAAGAATTTTAGTCTTTTTTAAGTAAACCTGGATATATAAATGGAGATCAGTAGGGAAGGATAGGAAAAATACATCGGTATACAAATCGGGAGATGGTGTTTTGTTTTACCTTTTAGTGTCAAAGCTTCCTGAGTTGAAATAACAACCATCAGAGACTCTTTTTACAAGTAGAAATGTGAGTGGTCCACTTCAGATTTGTACCAACAGTAACTCCTAAATATTTCACAGAATCAACCCTGGTAAGAGATTCTGAATTGGTGGAAGACGTTTCGGATGGGTAGACCGACCGAGGGAGAGAGTGAACGGACATAAGAAACATACAGATGTGTTGAGATTTAAACCAAATAGTGCAGAGAAATCGTAAACAGAAAATAGGTTGAAAATCATCGTTGTTCGAAATGGCTTAAGAGAAGGAAAATCACCAGCATACTTAAATAGATGAAAAAGGGAGCTAGTAGATAAGTCGCTGATGTGAGAAGAGAAGAGAAACGGTAAAAGAACAGCACCTCGCAGCAGTCCTGAGTTGTTGATCAACGGTTTCGAAACTTTACCGTCCATTCGTGTGCACTGTATTCGGTTAGCAAAGTAATCAGACAACCATGCTTTTAAAGAACTGGAACAACCAAATGTTTTCAGTTTGTGGAGTAGAAGTGAACGTGGAACTGATTCCAATGCCGACGAATAGTCCAGGAAGGCGCAACGCACAGATTTCACTGATGTATTTAAGGACTGACAAATGTGGTGAATAAGGGAGGCGACAGCGTCCAAAGTGGACCTGTTAGATTTATAGGCAAGCTGAAATGGGTCGTGAGGAGGATACATAGCAGAACGCAGACGCCTAAGTATAGCTTGCTCCGTCAGTTTAAGACCAGAAGACGTTAAGTCGATCGGGCGAAAACGTTTTGCTAAAGCAGTAGAACTGTTAGATTTAGGGATGAGAATAATAGTGACGGGTCTCCAACAGTCAGGGTTAGAAGACGAGCATAATGATCAGTTAATCAGTCAGAACCACAGCACCATGCCTTAAAAGAGATGAGAAAAGACTGTCAGGACCAACCGCTGTGGTAATTTTACTGGTGTAGAGAATGTCGAGCACCTCGTCTCTAGAAAACTTGCAACTGTCATATCATCACCCTGACCAAATATAACCAGGGAATAATTGGAAGGATAAATGAAAGCACGATTGATACTGCCGACATCGGCAGGAGTTTTCGTATGCTTCTCCCCACACAACAGTCGAATGCCTTGCCATAGGAATCGATTGTTGTTACCACTCAACAGTTGACTGGCAAATGTCATGTCGATGCGTCGGATTTCAGCTTTCATTAGGTTGGAAATGTACTGCACGCTTGAGTTATCACTAGATTTGTGTAAGCGCTCCTTGCATTGTCTTAGAGATTTCAGTTTCTGGGTGGAGATGCGGCCATTTGAGACGAATAGTGTTTCTAAGGGACAGCAGACATCAAGGACTGCGTTGGCAGTCTCTGTGAAACGTTTGACATTGTCATTGAGCAGGGACTCAAATGAGTAAAAGTGACTTCTGCAGAGGAACAAGGTTGTTGTGTGAAAAGTTACGGAGACGAACTTGGATTTGATTTGTTCGTCTAACGGAACGGACAGCTGACCTAGAGTATATCTTGGCTCTTAACAGGAGCAGACAATTATCTCTACTTGAAATTGGAGCACGCAGTTTCAAGGAAAATAAATCGGGGTGTTTGGTAATAACTCTATTTAAAATGGAGCTGCCTCTGGTGGGAGAAACGCAAAGATCAGTCAAATCAAACACAGTCAGTGGTAAGGTAGATGCATGATTGAAATCGCCCACAAAATATGCAGAATAATAAACACTAGAAAACAGTCGAAAAAAGATGCGATATTTTGTTGCGAGCTAAGGGGGCCAATGTATAAATTGGTTGTGTTAGTGCTGTTATGCCGAGAAAACCTAGGATGACATTGTGTCACGAGACAGTTAGTTCCGTTTAGCGAGTACGTATAGCCAACTTCGGACTTGCCAGACCAGGTGTTTATGTATGTTGCAACATCACCTAATTCTTGTCTGAAACTCTGTCCTGCCGATGGAGTCTGAAACTGACTATGGACACGTGCGAATCAGCGATGTCGGATTCAGCCACCTTTCTTGTATGCTGATGGCACGTGTGAACATAAATCGATGATTGAGGTGATGGACAGATCGGACATTTTCGTAAGGAGAGAGCCGATGTTGGTACTCAACAATGCCGAACTGAACATCTTGGCTGGAAGGGTGCATTCAAGAGCTGCCTGCCAGTCAGCACGAGTGCCGCTTTTAGATCGATGAGAAGAGCGTTGAGGTGCAGCAATGCGTGATCCCAGTCGATGTTGAGAAACGATACGGTGTTTAAACAAAACTAATTCCGAGCCATTTTAGCGGAGAACATAATGGAGCCAAATACCTGACAACAAAACAAGGAAATAAAATGACAGAATTGTAGCGCAGCCAGTCAAAGAGCGCGCATTAACTAACAATAAGATCTCTCTCAAAGCAGTTAATTTTTGTCCCCTGAACAACTTGTGTCAAAGAAAACAACTGAATGCCCAAGGTAATTCTTTACTGAACGGGGTCCTGGTTCACTGCCGGTATAGAAAAGCTAGACGCGATTGTCTGCACACGTGCGAAATCTTCCTCCGGTGCAAACTCGTCTAAAGTGACGACAGATAGTCGTCCCGTAAGAAAGCGTAACCTGTCTGCATACATTTATTCATGTTGATTCGGCATGCAAACCATTACAACAATCAGGTTTGATCAACTCGGTTTCGTCTATGCCCTTAGCATCGACTCTCTCAAAGTCGCACACGTCAATGGTAACTAGCTGCCTAATAATATAAATTTTGGTGTTAACTCTGCACGGTCTTCCGATGACACTTCCTGTGGTGAGTCTACGTACAAGTCACGAAATACTGCCTGGTACAGCTTTCCGTTAGTCTTGGTAGACAACCAGGTAATGAGAACCGTGGTGGCAGACGGTTGTGAAGTCCGAAAATTCCCGGAAGACCTTTAGACCAAATGTGTTCCACCAATCAGAATACAACCCATTATGTACATAAACGCATCAGCCGTACATAGAACTCAAACGTATTTTTCAACAGTTGTGTTCTTCTCTGTCTTCAACTGCGTTAGTTGGATCTAATTCAATCCAGTCCCACCGTTAATTTGTATCTGTTCTCTACTGCAACTAGCCAAGTTCCGTACAACAAATTCAAGTAAAAATACTACAGCTGGTCGAGTATACAATTCAAGAAATCATATATTGAGAATCAAATGGTGTATCGAATTGTATCAAGCGACTTGCCCGTAAGCTGATCGCACTTTCATGTCACGCTAGATTGTTCCTGCTACGACTTCGAATGAGAGCAGTGTTAATGCCAGCAGCTAGTTGACACTCTTATGGCTTCAAATAAGGCCAACATCTCACGCTCAGTCCAGCATTCGATTGATCCTGTTGTGTCCTAGTATGAAACTAGTGTTGCGTTTTTAAGCCAGCAGTGCATTCTTACGAACCTATCCGTGATTGATGCTTCCGTCTCACGTTCCAGTCGGAGGATCGTTTGTTCAGCATGTTTTTGCGACTAGAACAACCATGATCCTTTAACTATACCCGCTGATAACTGGTAGTTATGTTTTCAACACATCTCATGCTATTACTATATACACGCCATATTCGCTGTTTTTGCCGTACTAGATTTTGCCTACTCCCGATTTCATCGGACTCGATCAGTTGTCTAGTTTCCTTGTCCCACGAAACCCTCGAAAACTTTTGGTTTCATCTGCTCCGTTCTTATAGCCTAAGACGTTTCAGTTTCGCTTCTTCAATTTTCAGTTCTCTGAAGTGGCGTCCGTCGTTTGAAGAATACTCGATAATTTTAGATATTAATCTCTGTTATCTGCTGTGAAACGTGATAGTGAGTTTGTGGCGTTTGTTTGGTTGCATTTGCTTTAGTGTATACCGGGATTTTACGGCTTCCCCCTTGCCGCAATTCCCAGCGTGTTCGCATTCCAACTGCGCATACCGGCGAGCATTTCCCGATGGAATTTGCCTTCGCATGTATTATCTTGTCGATGCTATTTGGTATCACAATACGTACAACCCATTCTTCGTGCCTGGTAGGTGACTTTAACCTCCATTCTATCGATTGAGGTAACTTTGTCAACCGCTGCTTCAGATTCCGACAACAAACATGAACTGCGGTTCCACACCGAACGTTTCCCATAGGCTGACTCGTGATGAACCCAACACAAAAACGTGTCTGCTTTTATTCGTTTTCTTCTGCATCGTTTCCATTCTTAGCTAGGATTTCGACGAACCTTCTTTTCCACATCTGTACATGTACAGAAATATACAAATCTATTTGTCATTATGTTAGGAAACTTGGCATCTCAATTCATTCTCTTTGAAGGAATCGGGTTTTTCTGTAACTGCATGCATGCCAAAGGTTTAGAATAGTAGGGTTACCTTGGTGCTTTCCATAACTAAATAGCCATGCTCCGTATTTGGCTATTTATATTTTACTTTATTCTAACCGGATGTGATAGTGCAGTGTTCTTAAACGTCGCATAACGCCACATTTACACCATGCAACCAAAATCCAACGGTGAAATAAAACTAGCATTGGATTAACAGGAAAATGATTTTCATGTCAATTAGCATATAGGACGTAAACTCTTGAATTTCAAGTTAAACATTTCCGATAATTTAGCAGCAACGCATGACCGGACTTGTTTCATCCACCACATGGTAGCTTTCCATGACATTCTGACCGGTGAACATATCTTGTAATTGGCGAGCATTTCATACTCAGTGCTTGGGCCTCAAATAACTGAACAAGTTTAGCAAATCGTAAATCGAGTATAATTTCGCAGTATCTTTACTGGTTTGCTTCTTCTCTTTACTCCCCACTTTGGATTAGTCTTTCTATATGACACGATTCGTTCTGCTGCGGCTCTATAATTTTTCTAAGTCCTGTACTATTGATTCAGAAACAACACGGGTAAAAAAACGCACACCGCCATCTCAATTTTGTAT
Organism: Fasciolopsis buskii; assembly: GCA_008360955.1. NCBI lineage: Eukaryota > Metazoa > Platyhelminthes > Trematoda > Plagiorchiida > Fasciolidae > Fasciolopsis > Fasciolopsis buskii. Next base: position 301,165 of record LUCM01001935.1, on the reverse strand, counting down.
CTGTCTCAGTGAAATTCATACCCCGTTTGCGTGTCTAAAGCGGCAGTGCATGATAAAGCCGAAGATAAAAATATCACTTTTCACTCTGAAGCCAAGGCTCGCACGATTTGCAGCGCCACCGACGGTCTATGGGATCTATCATTCAAGTTTATTAGCTGCCCTGGCGACAGCGAATTTCCGAGGACAACCTGCAGGAAATCGACTGAAAGAAGTCAACGTAGTTGTACGGCTCTTTGCGTGCAAAGTTTGAGATGGCCCGCATTTTTACCCCGGTGCCCTTTTGGTCCATTAGTCTATTGAATACGTGGGAAATGGGAAAACAAACATTTGCCAAGTTTCATCCAAACTGAATTCTCTGTCACTCGACAAGTTTTTTATCTCGTTTAAGATTTCTGTCCACACGTTTAGGTCTGAGCTGTGCAGAAAATATTGTACCTTCCAGGCAGACTGGAGGATAAAGGAGCCGAAAAAATGGTGAGTTACGTTTCAGCCAAATCAGTGAAAGTATTTTCCGTTTTTATTTGTCTTGACGAATTTCGTCCATCCTAGAGCATGTGGTGAAACTAATGCTAAAATTGTGGCAACATGAAAAACACGTTAATTGACAACCAAAATTGAGCATTCTTATACAAACTTCAAGCACTATGTTTCAGGTACATTCCTTCCATAATTGTGTGAAGAAGTAACGAAGAAGATGGAGATGGTGTGAAATGATTTTCAGTGCAATATCAACCCGTGTCTTAGTGGCAGACCTAATATAGAATTTCTTGTTCTTATTTGGATGCTGGTATTTCTAGAAAAATATCTTAAATTAGTGTTGTTCTGCTTGGCACATTGCTATCGGAGTATGAAGCATCAATGGATGGATTGTTAAAATGGATACAAGAAATTGATTTGAACAAAGCATTCCTTCTAGAGTGACCGCGAACAAGAAACACAAATGAATAATAACTAACTTAACCAAGAGCAAAAAGTTAGGTTATGTAAACATACAAATTATTTGGTCAAATATTACGCCTCACCTCCACCGAGACTGTCCTCATTGCGGAACTAGTTTATGCCTACTTCCATAACCAACAAACAGACATTCACTGATCGGTTCAGTGCGTTTTCTCAACTGCTTAATTGTGCACCAACGCATAAATTCTGCGTAAGAAAGCATCTGTATCTTGAAAAATGCAGATCAAAATGTACGCACCTTTTCTTCTCCCATATTTATCAAACGCCGGGATGAAAGTGAACATTGGGTTCGTACACTTATGTCATGTTTGCTGAAAAATCAGTGAAAACAGCGTGAACAGCTACTGGTTCTATTTTGTGGATAGAGCAAGTTGTATTTTGCTAACCGGGCTAGGATCTTTGAATAGTTTGAGTATAATAACTAAAGGCATCGAAGAACTAGGCTTTGTTCTAAGTTTTTACCTCATTGCTAATTGATTCAGCATCAGGCACCGGCACATGCTTGTTTGGTTGTATCATAAGAAAATTTCTCCTCTGAATTAAATCCATTACGAGCCTGACAGTGCTTGAGATTCAGGTTCTGAAGCATGTCTGTGCTCATCTCGTTTACAACAGATCATGTGTTCGCAAAGTTCTATGCTGGGCAGATTTATTATATCATGCCTAGATTTACTCTGTTCCAAGAATGACATACACGTCACGTACCGCCGGAATCGAGAAGAGTGGAAACGAGGAACAAGAAAGCGAAAAAAATGAAACAACGGGCAGAGTCCATCACACATGCCAACTGTTCCGTTCTCCATCGGCAATTCTTCTGACTTGATTCTTACCTGCACTTCAGACTACCCGGTTGCCCGGAGGGAAGTAGAGCGCTGACTAAGGGGACCCGACGGATAGCCGTTGACCAAATGGTCTAACCCACAAGGCAGAAAGACGGTTCAAGATTTACATAAACCACTGAGGACCGGTGAAGGATTGCTTAGTTTATACGCCTTTCGGATTGGGCTACACATCCCTGTTATCCAGCACACTCCCTTTCCACAGATGCCGGTAAGCATATAGATATAAGTTCCGTATGTCGCTCATGGTTGGTTCCGAATTAGGCTTAGCCAGCTCCCCTTGACTGATTGCCAAGGACCAGAAAGTTTACTCTGATAAACCTTTAGCGTCGCATTCCCATCAAAAGTGATTAATAGGTTCTGTTGCATCCACAAACGTCTTCAATCCTCAGCAAAAAAATGTAAATAACAAAATTCTTACCCTCGAGGCTGCATGATAGCCCGCCGAAACTGGTCCGGCTATAGATGGGTAAATTCCACCTTATTTGTACTTAGCTAATGGTTGGTTTTGAGTTAAATTTCATTCAGTGTTGATAATCAAAATATTTGACCGGTAGT